>WBMY01017835.1:827565-848032 GCA_013397315.1 Donacobius atricapilla
TTTTTTTTTTAATGCCTTCGCACTCAGGTGCGGCAGCATTCCTGCTGCCAACGCTGCCCCGAAGGAGCGGCTCTTGGTCCATCCCCCGCGTGGCAGAACCGCGCAGGGCCCGAGGGCAGCGGGCCGAAAGAGCCTCCCCCCGCGCCGGGCCGGGTCCCGGTTCCCTCCGCGGGCCGGGCACGGCGCCGAGCATCCTCCGCCAGGGCGATGCCCCGCGGGGCGGGGGCGACGCGGGTCTGCGGCACTGCAGCACCAGGAGCAGCTGCTGCAGCGGAGCCGGAGACGACCTCCCTCCTCCTCCTCCTCCTCCTCCTCCTCCTCTTTCTCCTTCTCCTCCTCCCCCCGCCCCGCCGCGCCAGCCGGGGGCCCTCCTTTGTGCGGGAGGCGGCCGCGCACCCGCGGGATGCGCATCCCTCTTCCCCCGGCGCAGGGGGAGAGGCGCTCCCCCGCCCGCGGCTGGCGGCCGCGCTCTCGCATCCCTCTCCGGCGCTGCGCTTTCCGTTTCTAAAGATATTTACTCGCCTACATAGATGTATGGACACACGGACAAATCTATACACACACGTGTGCCCCCTCCCGCGGAATTCCGCTCTGTGCCCCGCGGGGCATGGTCGGGGGTAGAGGAGGGCGCTTCCCCCGCAGCGCTGCTCCTCGGCGGCGGCATCCCCGCCAGAAGGGGAAGGGGTACGGCGAGCGCGGCGAAAACAAAGCCGGCGCTGCCCGCCCCGGCTGCGAGGGGCGACCCGCCAGAAGTTGCGGTGCGGATCCCCCGCCCCGCTCCTCCCCGCTCGGACAGCGGGAGAGGCACCCCGAGGTCTCCGGGGGCGGCGGGCACGGCCAGGGACGCCGGCAGCGCAGCGCTCAAACTTCTTTGTTAATCACAGCCCAGCCCGCGGGCGGCGAGAGGAGCTGGGGGAAGCAATCCGCAGAGCCCCCGGCAACTTTTCCCGAGAAGGCGCCGGCCGCCGGTACCCGCGCAGAAACTTGTCGGACCGCGAACCCTGCGCGCTGGCGGCGGTCGCATCCCCGCTCCCGCGGTGACCTCTCCCGGCGCCTCCGGGAAAGCGTCGCTCCCTCGCTGGGAGCCGGTGCCCGGCGGCTCCGGGGAGCGGCCGTCCCGTCCCTGCGGCCGCCGGCCAGAGCCCGGCACTGGCCGCTGCTCGGGGAGTTGGGGGGACTCACCCTGCGCGATCCGGCGGCTCTCAGAAAACTAGCGGTTCCATCACCCAGGCGGTCCTTCCCAACTTTCCGTGCATAGGGCGAGGACAGAGCTCCGTGTATTTATATGGAGAGGGAGAGCGAGGGTGAGAGAGAGAGAGAGAGAGAGAGAGAGAGAGGAAGCGCGCGCTGAAGTCGACAAGCTGTTCAGCAGACTTTTGAATAAAAGGGGGATGAAACCGGATTCTTCCCAGTATCAGGACNCAGCGTGGCATGAGAAATGTGTCTGATTTTTTTTTGGAAAAAAAAAGGGCTTTATTTGTCTACAGACTTTTTTTTTTCCCCCCTTCTCCTGTACTGTCACAATTATCTGTCACGTTCCCTAATAATTATGTAGTTACTTCAGTAATCAATTATTCATTGAATTCCCCTTACCTATGCCTTTTCTTTCTCAAGTTATGGTTTTCCAAGGACACATCTGCTCCTCTGTGCAAAGAGAGTAAACAATCATTCTTTAAAATTAAGCAACTTATTCCTAATTAAAAGAGAATAAAAATAATAATTAAGAAAACCCCAGTTATCAGGGTAAGTTTTCTCCATTACAGAATACAAAGACAGTTAATGACATTTAAATTATGGTCCATTTTCGGATGCAAGGAATTGCTGGACTAAAGAAAATACCCCATTGGAAAACCCAGGCAGTGAAAAGACCAAAAAACAGACACAGCATTTATGTATCAACTGCTACATGGAGGGTAAATGTGAGATAAGGACAACATAGGTCAACGTAATGAGAAATGAAAGCAATGTAAGTGCTTACATATGCAGGAGTATCACACATAGCTAAACTTCTATTACTGCCTGTAGATAATATACCTTATATTATAAGCATACATTTAGATAATAACCATTAATAGGCTTAAAACTATGTGTATAATGAAGTCTTTTAAATAGTGTATGAAGATGATCTGGAATACAGTCTGCAATATGTTACAAGGTGCAATTCTGTCGAAAGTCTAAATATGCCACTTGTCCTAAAAAGAAGAATGGAAATCAGAGACAAAGGGACAAAAATCCAGAGTGTAAGGTGTTGTTTACATGGCAAGGTCCTTACAGTCTAGTTAATATAGCTATTACAAATGTTATTGACAAGTCATACACAGAGCAAAAGGTTATTTGCCACTACCCCATCATTTCGCCAAGTATACACATAGAAAGAGACAAGATAAAACATGGAGGAAAATACACTGTTTAAACTACTCTTGGACTCTAAGGATCACTCTTCGAATGAAGTACTCTGCACACCTTGGAGCAGAGCAACACAGAGGGCAGGAGGAAACGAGCATTTTGTGCATCAGTAGGCTCTGATTAGAGAAATGCTGACGAGTATGGGATCAAAATCTGTTCTTCAGTGCTACACTTCAGATCTACCTCACACCATGCATCTTTAAGTACTTGCCTGTTGTTGCAAGAAGCCTCCCTGTTCTTTGAATTCTGTTGCTATTTCGGTTTGGCTACTTAATCTTTTAGATGAATGGTACAAACAAGCAGCATTTCTGTTGTCAGAGGAGGTATACTAGAACAATTAATACACAGCTGTGAATACACATCTTCAGTTATCACTGTAGCTACACATACATTATTATTTTCTGGTTAAATAGAGGAAATTCAAGTTTCAGAAATTCAGTTCGGTTACTTTGAAAGCAGCTGCCTATTGCACGAGTAACTATAAGTTGTAAAGGAAGATGTAGTTGTTTGCAGTTTTGACCAAATACTATCTCACAGTTTTGCTTCTGTTTCTCTTTAGCTCTACTTGGGACAAACTGTATTTACCTGAGAGTTCAGGATATGCCTCTCATAGTTTATTACTTCCGTTACACTTACCGTCATCATCTTAAGGAGATTTCTGATTAACATCAGTTTGAAAGACAACAGGTTCTGGGCTATTGTATGTGAAGTAATGTGAAATCATTGGCAAATTTGAAAAAAAAAGGGTGCTTTAGTATAGGTGCAGATGAAGGAGGCAATAACCAACATGATCACAATTAAGAAATTGCCCTGTGAAAGAGGGAAATTAACATGCCCATTGTAGAGCCTACAGAGATTAATGAAATATGGCTATGAAGCTGTTTTAATAGATAAATTGGGTGGGTGGTTAAACATCTGAGCAAAGATGATTACTTTGTAGTGAAACAAAACAAAGAGGAATAAATCACAAAGCTGCTCTATTACCACAATTAAAATGCAATTGCTTGATCAATTAGCACTCCAGCTAATAGCTTCATGGAAGACAAGCAAATAAATAAAACATTATGCTAACCAAAGTTCCTTGAAACATAATAATAATAATACCTGTACACTTACATGTTCCTTGTTTGCATTAATTTATATCTAATACATGTATAGTGCTTTACATGACATAATGCAAAGCTGAAAATTGTGTGTTTAGGTATTCCTTTGTAGTTTAGGAGTAAACATCAAAGACACATAATCATGATAATGCATACAGTGGGTAAATATCCAACACACATTTAGATAACTGCTACATTTCAATGTTTTCTAGAATCTCTGAGAATCTTCTTGTTTTACGTTTTATGTACCAGCCAAAGGTATTTGGGAGAATTCCCCTTTGGAATAGTTTCCAAGGTCAGCATATGTGATGACACGTGTTGGTTTCCAGCATGCCCTTGGAAAGTGCCTGGAGTTTATGTGGACGTGGGGAGGCAGTAAAGCAAATCGTGGCTGTCGTATATCAGCATTACATTTTTATATCCCGTAATCAGCAAAGCGTGCATTCCTGTACAGGAAGGAAAGTGGTAACACGTATGTTTGCACGAAATAAAACCCGGGGTATAAAGGTAAATAGCTTGTACACAATGAGCACCCGGTGATCCAAACCTGATCCAAAGTCAATGGCAATGACCAGATTTGTCCCCTTGACCCAAAGTCCTGTTCAAATACGATACTCGATTTCTCTGTAGAAGAATTCATATAATATAGTTTAAATACATAGGGAGCAAACACTTTGTAATGATTATTTAACATGGGGAAAAAATACGTCTATCTATTGATTAATCACAACAGATTGAGTCAGAAGCTGAGTAATGTATGAGAAGATGCTTCTCAAGTGTAAAACTGCAAGTAAATGGCAAGTAGTTCCTAGATCCAGTTGTAGAGAGTTATGTCTGGGGTTTCTTTCTAACATTTTAACGCTTCGCCTTATGCTAAAAGATTACACATATTTGGCAAACTTGTTTTGCTTTTCCCAGGGCAAGAATAATCAGAAAACATATAAGGCATGTGGACACATTTAAAGTGAGCAGTGCTTATGTTGAAAACACATAGGTATTGCTGAAGTGTACTAAAGAAAGAACAGAATTTGTGCTCTCCCTAAAGCCATAAAAGACTTCACCAGGTTCCTTGTGCTCTGTGTTTGCACGCAGTATAGGTGACATCCATATTAAATCCTTTCACTTCTGTTCTTGCAGTTAACTTTTGTTCTTGTTTGTCTGCGTTCAGTAGTTTATTTGGAGAAAAGTCTGAGAGACTCCTGCCATCTCATGACTTCTGACCAAAATAGTTTGAGAAATGGGGACTCCTTCCTTGCAAATTTCCCATTCATAAAGGCAAGACATGCCTACTGACTATCAGAAGGAATCTACTGATGAAGGCAGAAATTCAGTGTAGGAAATTTTGCAAGGAAAAACAGTAGAATGGTCTTCGAAGAACATTTGAGGGTGAAATTGGGTTTTGAACTTCTCCTAGAGTTCTGGGCTGAACATTCTTCAAGTACCCTGTATTACCCAACATCAAGTACATCAAGTGATGAAAATGTAGGAAGGAAGGAAAGAGAATGGAGAAAAGAAAATTTAGAATTACTAAAATGAGATTTCAAAAAGGAATTGAATAGACTCAGAGAATCAGAGAATCAAAGTATGGTTTGGGTTGGAAGAGGTGATAAAAATTATCTCTTTACAACTCTCTGCCATGGGCAGGGACACCTTCCGCTATTCCAGCTTGCTCAAGGACCCATCCAATCTGGCCTTGAACACTTCCAGGGATGGGGCATCCACATTTTTTTGGACAACAAGTACCAGTGCCTCACACGCTCATCGGCAAGAGTTTCTCCCTAATAGCAAATCAAAGCCTAGTCTCTGCTTATTCTCCCTTGTCATTTCACTTCATGTACAAACCTACACACATACAAAAATGATACTGCACTGAACAGAAACATTAGTCTATTACTAAGAGTAGACAATAATAAAAATAAGCTCTCTTACGACAGAGGTGTAGGAAAGAGCAGTAGGACTAAAGACTGATTTAATGAACTCAGGTTGATAGTTGTCTTTATTGCAGCGCATGAAGGATATAATTCAAGAGGAATACTTATTTAGCACCTCATCCCCTTATAGAGTCCCATATGTAGCCCTCCATGTAATCCTTTTATTCCAAAGCCCAAAACACCTTCAGTCTCATTGACATCTGTTATCAACAGCAAGGAATGGTTGCAGATCACAACTCCATGTGCCTCCTACATTTTGGGAGAGTGAGGGCTTTCTGCTCCTATTTTTTTTCTTTTTAAATTCTTTTTATGTGAAGGAGAAATTAAGAGTTTGGATATTTTCTGCTGTAGTTCTGTATTATTATCTACTGAGATATATTGTGAAATTGCAAACCTGACCATTGGAAGGTCACTCTATATGCTACATGCTTAGTGTTTTTTCAGAACTTAAAAACAAACAAACAAAAAACCTAAATAAACATATAAAAACAAAGACAAAGCCATGAGCTGTAGTGGTGCATTGAGTCTGAAAGTTAAAGTGAGCTTGAAGTAAATGTGAAAGATAGGAAAGCTACATATATATATTTAGTGAGGGCTGCAGGGAAAAGATAGTGTCAGGAAAAAGTTAAATGAGTTAGTGCATTCCAAAAACTGTAGGAGAGGAAAAAGGAACTTCAAAAGCATTTATCAGAGGAAAGTGAAGTGTCAGGGAGAAACTAATTGTTTGCTGTTGCCAAATGAAGGGAAAAATAAAGACTGAAGAAAATTGATTAAGACACTGGTGTCTTTAATTTTCTTTATTCTTTTCCCTTCTGATAAAGAAATCCAAAGGGTCATTCTGAAAACAGTTTTGATGGAGCTTCTACCAAAAATTAAAAAAGGATGCCTAAAAATTTAGATCTATGGAAGATAGCAGTTCTAGATTACATGACATTTGTCTTTATGAGAGTAAACATAGAAAGATACAATAACTAGACTCAGTGATGCAACTGGCATTTTGTCCCATTCACATCCGTAGACCATGACAGCTTCATCAACATGAAAACTTGCATTTTGGTTTGAACCATGAACCTGGAAAAGTGCTACCTCGGTCATCAACTCTTCCTTCCAACACTAGAGGAAACCTTGACAATTTTTCTCTGATTTTAAGGATACCAAAGTAAGTTGAAGTAGAAACCTCAAACAGTGCAATTGCTTTTTATATAGACAATGCTGGTTGCAATACAAATTGAAACAGTATAGAAGGCATATACATAGCAAGAGTGTAGAAAGCAGGTACAATATTCACTATAATAGCACAAAGCTTTAGGTGTACATAAGATTTTGAGCTATTGCAGGCATCTGAATCTCAAGATTAGTGTCCCCTGAGGAGTGGGTATGGCTGCTGGACATGGAGCAGTGGCTACCTGGATTTTAATCACTCCTTGCTCTACAAGAGTGCACAAATCTCCTGCCGCCACTGCTAACAAACAAATGGAGTCTTTCAACAAAGCCAGGGCTCTTGCTAAGGCAGCAAGAGATTTGAACAGAGTGGCAACTCTAGATATTCTCTCTCTTATTTTTACACTTGCTTTTCGCTTACAGAGGGTAAGCAGGTTGTGCTGTTTGCACTCCTGCATCCTGTGAATCAATGATTTGTAAAGGATGACTCACCCCAGCCACACTTGATCCTATTTGAAAGGCCTTTAAGTGTGTATGGCAGAAGAGATTTTTGTCAGGAACTCAATAAAACACTTTAAAAAGTTAGTGAAGTGCTTTTTTTGTGTGTGGATGTATCAAGGGGCTGGAATACAAAGTAATTATGTCAGCAAGTTTACTGCTGTATATAAAATAAAGTCCTATCTTGTTTCCGATCCTTGTTGCTCAGAAGTAGAGAAAGAATGGGAAGATTTTCATTAAAACTATCATAAATTTAGAAGGCAGTTCTTTTAATTCAACAATGCATGTGTTTAACTGTTGGGCAATAATATTTTGTTAAGGCAATATTTTGGGGTGTGAATTGAGTATTTAACTAACAAAAAGGTAGATTTTTTAAGAGAAACACTAATTTCCCATCAAACATACAAACTCTAGAAAAGCCAAAAAATTAACTGAATCCTTAGGTTCAGAAGCATTACTTTTGTATCTCCCTAGTACAGCTGTAATGCTTCTGCATCATTTTATTCTTAGTTTCTCAGTCAAGCTCCATCGTGGGTTGTACATTCTTTATGTGCAGAAAAAAATATTTGGAAGGGAAAGTAAATTTCCAGGATCTGTACACATCAGAGAGGAGAAAGATTTTAGTGGACTTTTTATTTCTTCTCTTTTCCTTTTTTTTTTAAGAGCTTTAACATGTAGGAGGAAATTATCCTCGTCAATAGGAAGACAGGTGTTGGTAGAGGTTGTCGTAGTTACCTTTACTTGACACTATCTTTTTTCTAAAACCTGGAATTTATTTTTAGCTGCACCGTATGACATATAGGAAGAATAACGCCAGAGCTAGAAGATAGTAAAGGGTCTTCCTGTTCTTAACCAACCTCCTGAGATGAATCAGTGATGGGAAAATGCTGATTAAGTCACAGATGATGTGTGCAGGTGTTTCCTTTTTGTTTGGGAAACCTTAAGAGAGACCCATGGGAGGGAAGGGGAAGAGTTGGGGAGCGCTGGGGGAAGGAGTGCTGTAGCTGAGAGCATGTGCAGGCAAGTTTGTGGATGATATAGGCTGTTTATGAACCTTTTAATGTTTATGTTATTTTGGTGTATAAGAGGCTGTTGAATGTGTAGACTTTGAGGAGGGAATGATTTGCTACCTTGTGCAAGAAGGGAATAACTCATTCTGGTTGAGGTGATGTTAACTTAGCTAAATTAGTTCAATATAATTCATGTCAGGAGTTTTATTAGAATGGCAAATGGATTTTGTTTTCTAATGTATTTCTGAAAACACTGACTAAACATTGGGAGGCAAGGATAAAATACTGGAAACAAGAAGGACAAGAAAAGAAACCAAGATGTTCTGTTGGACTTTGAATATGTTTTAAGGGATGAAAATGAGCAATAAATATCTGGAAGGGTTCCCAGGACCTAGGCTTGTTAAATGATGAAATAGGAACTAGGAACTGAAAAAACCTAAACACCTGACAAGGGTTTCTTAATTTGACATATCTGCAGTTATTCTGCAAAAATGATTTAGTAAGTGTTTGATAGGGAGCAAATCTGTATTTGTACAGAGTCTTTGTAAAATGACTACTTGAAAGTTAAGCCTTGTGTGACTCTAAGAATTTTTCCCTTTTTTTTTTTTTTTTTTTTCTAAAATACGGTCTTTTACAATGACTTAGATTTTTAAATTTTTATTGTAAGTGACGGTTTGGAAGGGGCCTTCCAATTTATTTTGTAGTACTCCCTCAATTTTTATCCATGACTTGTACCTTAGAGAAAGTAATATTTTTAAGGAAACCTTAAATCTAGTTTGTAACAAGACAATGAGGAAATATAACAGCTAAGAATTAACTTTTTCTTTGGTGAAAATTGTGATTTGGGATTTTTTCTGAAGATGATCTGAAGTGCTGTGCCATAGGGGAACACAACTTTTCTTTCAAAAAGACTCATTGGAGCACTTTTAAGGCAAATTGGTATGGTTTGGTCATCAGCTAAACCATTTCTAAGCCATAACCTTAAATTGCATCCCCAAGAAAATCTTACATTGCACCTCTGAAAGGTATTTTTACTTTTCTTTTTTATTTTTTCTTTTGCGGTCTTGGTTTTCTCCTACTCACTGGAATGCATTTACTCTGCTGTGGTTACAAGTCACGTGCTGTTTCTTCAAAACTTGGAATTGTAATTTTGGCTATGTTTTCTACAAATCAGCTTTTTATTAAAGCAGTCCCAGGAATACAGATTTTTCTTTTTTCCCCTCAGTTAAGGTTATCAGAGAAGCACCAGAAATCAGTAAACAGTCTCTATGTCTATGTCAGCTACTTGGATTAGATGAAGTTATGTTCTCCATTCCACATCTGTTTCTCTGTTCTTTTGACATTTGTGCTCTCAATCGTGTATGAATGTTTGATCTGTGTTTGGTGCACAAGGGCTGCTGAAGCATTAGGTGTTGTTACTGGCTGCTGTATTAGATAATAATTAATTAGATAATAATTAATGCTTCTGGAAGGACAACCTAGGCTTCATTTGGTCTATGTGGAGAAGTATATGGGGGCTGTGTCTTCTCAAAGTTTTGTCCAATTTTAGGGACAAGTCTAAAAGAAGAAAGATTTCTTGTGTTTCACTAAATTTTGGGGAGTAGTAACATGGAGCCAAGGTATTTATTTCAGCAATATACCAAGCAGGAACAAACCCCTAAATTCTGCATGCAAATATTATTTAAGATGACTTTTAAAAATATGTAAGTATATGCGTACATTATGGTGTTTATTCTCTTACTGATGTTTTCTCCTTTGTCTCTAATACTGCTTGTTAAGCCTCCCTCTTTTCCAGATATGTGAAGATACTGGGTCATTGAGTCCAGAGGACATATTTTACCAGCTTGCCTAAATTTGAAGCTATTGTCAACAGTTGATTTTTGGTAAAGGAGTGATAATTGAATTTTTCTTCATAATTAGGGTTGTTTGGTTGTTTTTGAGGCTAGGCAGAATATGAATTAAAGGTGATATTTTAGAGAAAAAAATGCCCTTTTCCATGAGATACTACTATATGGTCACTTAGTCTGATGTCTTTTTCCTTCCTCTCATAGGAGTCTCTAGAAAATGAATATAAAGTTCTCTTTGCTCTTTTTTGCTCAGTATGAACCTCATATTTTTGCTTCTAGTGGGAATGGAAGACAAATAGCATGGAAATGAGATACAACTCAATCTGAGTGAAAAATCAATGATCAGTTTTCGGTTGTCATTCATTTACTGCCATTTATATACTTTTAAAAATTTTAATATAACCATGTAGATTAGTACGAAGGCAAGGAGATATAAGGCTTCTGGAAAACTGTGTCATGGAAACTTATCTGAAACTGAGAACCAAGCAGATTTTGTAATTGTGACAGTGTCTCTGATTCTCTGTTTTTGTAAAACGCATGTTACCCGTGCAGACCTTTCAGTAGTAAGGATGCGCCCATCTGTTCATGAATCAGATAAATTCACAGCTCTTCCTTCACTGAAGTTTACAGGAGAACTCTATGCCCTGACACCGCCAAAAATCCCCCAGATATGTGCTTTTCCTACTGGAAATTTGTACTGTTGATGAGAGATTTGGCAGCTTGGGAAGTTGAAGCGGTTCTTGGGAAATCAAGAGCTGAAATTCCCACTTTGATTTTCAACATGGTTTTACAAGTGACTAAAAGCAACCCTTGATTTTTAGGAAATGAATGGAGGCATCCCAAACAGTGGGTGATAGCTGGGGGGGTTAAAAAAAGGGTGAAAAAAGAGAGAAAAAAATTTAGAGTCCAAAATCAATCTGGAGAGAGAGAGATCTGTGGTGGGCAGGGAGCCTGTTGGACTGCCTGCTCACAGAAGTCACGCTGCAGCAGAGGGGGAGTGCAGGCTGAGGAGATGAATGATGACTGTTGGGAGCCAAATGTGATCTCTCTGGGCTTCAGCAGGAAAACTGAACAGTGAGGAGCACTGACAAGCTGAATCCCAGAGTCTGAGGAGGTAAAGAATGATGATGTCCAGACCAAGGAGGGAAATGGAGCATGATGCGAAGCCTATGGTAATACCTGAGATACGAATAAGTTTCCTTTTTAAAACAATAGATTCAGCAAGTAATGAAAACACTAATCCTAATGATGGCTTCTGCAGTGAGTATTTTGTATATGAGGGGAAAAAAAATAACAGTTTTCTGTGTTTTGAGACAGATCTGAGTTAGTAAATGGGGAATAATCACAGTGCTGCAGTGCCTTATTAGCAAGTTATATTCAGGAACTGTGTTGTGTGTAGGAGAGCCATGACTGAAGACTTCAATTAGTAGAGCCTCCTCAGAGAAAAATTCTAATAGAAATATTTTGATCAATAAACTTTATATTCATTTTGTAAGTAATGTAAATACAGTTTCCTACACATTTGCTGAATTTAAAGCTTCTGCCTGTATAAATATGTAAAAAGATTTTTGCCATCTACTCAGCGAGTAGTAAGGGACAAGTAATTATCACACTTCCCTCCCTCACCTGCACGAATCCAGTGAAGTTAGGTCAACACAGGTAAGGCACATATGTGTAACTAATACTGCTCTTGATATTATAGCACTTAGGCCTGAAGTTAAACCTGTATGTAAGAATTTTGGCAGCTAAACTAAAATAATTTAAATGAAAAAGAAAAATTAGCTACATAATTATTGGCATATCCACGATTACAAAAGAGCAATAGTAAATTTCTTACATTTTAATTAGCAAAACTTCTTTTTCAAAACTTCTAATTTGAATTTTTACTGGTGCTTTCAGCACCGAGGCAAATGTATTTTAATGAATACCATATCTGCCTATTTTAAAAGCTTCAGAAAGACAGATTAAGTAGAATCAACGTTGCTGGAGGTGATGAAATGATTGATGAATAAAGCAGCTGGGAAATCCTTGAAGTAACTGTTAAACAAAAATCTACAATAGAACCTGAAGTCTCCATTTGAATAGAAACTGTCAGAAGAAGGAAAACCTTTATGGAAAGTTGGGTTTTCACTGTTTTACAATGAAACTTACAGGAACAGCTGTCCTGTTTTGATGTATAACTGGAGTTTTCTCTTATCAATGCTGATACTCCCCATCACTTGGTGAAACAGCACTAACACTTATTTTGCTGATTTTATGTCTGTTCTCAGGTTCTTGGAACATATACTTTCTTTGTGCTAATTGGAACCTAAAACTTCATTTTATTCTATTAAATGAAATTTTAATGGCTGCTGAAGAAAAAAAAAGTGCTTCAGTTTTGAGTAGGGAGGTTAATATGTTGCCCCATGTGTCAGCAATAGTATCTGGAATGAGAAAACATGGTCTTGACCCTCCTTGATCAGGGAGGTTGGCCTAGATGACCCATTGTGGTCCCTTCTGACCTGATCCATTCTGTGATTTGTTTTTCATGCTGAAAATGCTGCAACAGAGCTGCTGTCAAGTCAGCTGAATCACAGCTGGGGTATAACCTGCTCTATATCCACAATTTCATGTGAGCTCCTTGGAGGCCTCCATAGATATTTTTAATGGGGATTTGTAGTGGTTGCCAAATTTGTTTTGTTAAATTTAGTGAAGTGGTCTACATTCCTACTATGGAATAGGATTAGAAGAAAGGCAAAACAGGCCTAACTTAAAGATAGAAACAGTTAGATTTATTAACACACACTAAAGGGCAAACAAAAATCCCCATGAAACCTTTTTAAAAGCACTCCCCTCCCCCCCAGCAACAGTTTACTTTTCCATGAAACAATGTAAAGAGACAGAAAATCAGAGCTCTAGGTCAGTACCACTTTGAAAATAGTCTTTCATTCAGTCTTTGAGAGAGACAAGTCCCACCTGATTTTGTTCTGGTAACTTTCCACAAGAGATGCAGTCTGTTTGTGGAAAGTTCTACCTCCCACAAAAGCAGCCCGCCCGACAATCTGCATTTGTGAGCTTCCCAAAACGTAACCTTTCCCATGACTGCATATGGGCTGTGGACTTACACATGGGGTTTCGCCTTTTAAAGATGCACAGCTCCACAACAAAGGATTTCTCATTCTTCACTGGTGACAAGGCTTCAAACATCTCATAGGATCACTAGGTCACAGTTTCTAATTCAATATCCACTCAGTAAAATCAGACTCCTTTGCCTGAATCCACAAAATCATCTCCCCATTCTTAGTCCACGATTTAAAGGAATATTACAGTGTGTTACCATAAATTAGGGAGATTCACAGCCTAGAACTAAGGCAACTTGTTACCTCTTCCACTTAAGAAGTCAGTCTTTTACTGACTTTGATATCTTCATATTATCCCTCTGCATACCTCCAATTTGGCCTTTCCTCTGTCTTTGAGAAGGGTTAGAGTTTAAAAAAGTCTCAGTCTGTGTTAGAAAAGAGTTAACGTTTCCTGCCTGGGCCTGTGGACGGCCACGTGGTCTCTGCTGTGGCATCTGTGAAAGCCTCAATTCACGAGGTGTAGAAAAGCTCAGAAACGGTGCCTGGATCTTCTCTCTCCCCCTCCACCCCTCGGTCTCATGGGGTGGGTTTGGACCAGCCTGGGCTCGGTGCTGCTCTCCGGGGACCCGGGGGGGTTCATCTCCCTCGGCCCGGCCGGCAGCGTGGGGCAGGCCGTAGGATGGGCTGGATGTCAGCAGCCGTGGCTCCCCTTTCTCTGCTGGGCTTGGGGGGGACCCAGCTCGGCTCCAGCCAGGGCCAGCCCCAGCATGGCCGCCCCAGCCCGGCCCGGGGGCGGTGGGGCCTGAGCCGGGCCCTGCTGCTGCACCCCCTCGATGTTACCTCATGGCAGGCCCGCAGCTAAAGAGAAAACTTTCCCAAAATCCCACCTGTATTTAACCCCTGTGTCCCAGAGGTGAACACTTGTATCCAATTGGCCAACCTGGCTGTCAGTTTTAAAGCAGATCACTAATTGGTTTTTACCATTCATGCCAAGCCAAGACACGATTGTATGTATTATTCTTTATGTAGCATTGTGCAATAGATGGGTGTGGATAAAATTATCCCTTGGAGGGCCAGATGTTTTGAAAAGCTAGATTTACACATAAGATACAGAAGCATATTTGGTACAAAGGCTTGCCATCTAATCTTGTCTAGAGGGGATTAATCTTTGTCACTTGCAGGCTTCAGTTGTTGAGTTTACAGATGCCAGAAATAAACTTGCAAAGACTGAAACTTATTACAGCTTTAATTTCTACTTTGGTGTATTTTAAGCATATACAATGAAGCCTTTTTTTGTCTGCCTTTATTTTTTTTGTAAAATTTTACATCAGCTGATTCAATGTAAACTGAATTTAAACCTAGTAGGACTTGCTTGCTTCAGCAATTTAAACATTTTTCAGTAAACAACTGTAAAGAAACTTAACAATGTATCTGGGAGTTATAAGATCTGCAGGCTTCTAGACTTAAGCCTAGTAGTGCTAAATGTTTTGCTTAAATCCATTAAAATGCTTAATCACATAGTTTATTTCTGAACACTAAGTAGTTTCAATCAATGTACCTTAAATGGAGTATTGCATTCCTTAATAACTTGGACGGCTCAGGAGTGTATAGCACATACCAACCTATAATCACCTAAGAATTTCTGGAACGTGAAGAAATAACCAAAACAAAGCAACATAATGAGCTAGGCTTTGTTTTACTCAGTTCGTTGTTATGACCAAACTTCTATTGGATTTTCATGTAGATTGCTTCAGTCTGCATTTGCATTATAAATTTTTATTCTTATTGGTGTTAAATAGATATATAATACTCACATGGCTGTAACAATGAGTTTACAGGCTCACTGATTTTATTTTATAATTCAGTATTGTAGTCGAACAAAAAGCAGATATTTTGCTGTAATGGTTATGCTAATGGACTTTTAATGTTGTTTTATTTTCCAGCTACTCATCAGCAGTCTCCCAAGTTTAATAAAGCTCAAACATTTAATTTTATTGCCTTGGAGTATTGATTATCTGTTTAACACTAAGAACAATGTGATCTGTTGTCTTTGCCTTGCTGATTGTCTGAATTATCTTGAAGAAATAAGAGATGTGCATGAGGAGAATCTCATACAGTGAAAAAATAACTTGTATGTATTACTCATGGCTATTGTAACAAAACCACAATTCTTTAATCTCAGACTCACAAGGGAAAGAAATTTTATTGTTTCACAACTGAACTCAATATTCCCTCAGGCATTTAAGTTTCTTTTTTGATTTTTATTGCCAACATAAGCTTATTTAAAAGAATGAATGGTATACTGTCTAGTTTGAGACAAATATTTAAATTTTACTTAAAAACCCTAGTAGATTTACTAGAGAGGGTATTTTTTTCAATCTTAGAGGTTAAATTGTTGAGGGAGACAACATCTGTTTCAAAGAAAAAACAGAAAGAACAATGATAACAATGGAAGGCTGCATCCATTCCACTAGTATGAAATATTTTTCACTTATAATATGCCTATGAAAAGTTGGAGAGACGGGAGACTAAAACCAGCTATTCACAAGAAATAATGAGTAACTCTTGAGATATCATTATCAAAGGAAACCATGTTTTGTAATGCTTTGGAGTGCAGCATTTCATGACAACCATCAACATTTGTGTGCATATAAGTATGTTTTCACTGTGTGTTAATCACATGCTTGGAAAGAACCGGTCACCTCTGTCAAATGCATGGAATTTGTCTTATTGAGCAATTAATTCTTTTGAAAACTGCCATGGTGTTGACTGTGCTGCATCAGTTTCTGGTTTGTGAGGTAGAACAAATTCCAGGTGTTGCGGCAGCAGATGTTTTACTCTCAGTGACTTCATAGGAACTGCCATTCTAGTGAATCACTAAGTGTGACCTTGTGCCTGGTCAGTTGGAACAAATCACAAGTGTTGCTGCCTTTATTTTAAGTGTATCACATGTTAAGTCTCCAATTTTTTTTTGAGAAGTGTGTAACAGGCTTAACGGGGAGCCCTCATTTTTCTACCTGTCTGCAACTTCAGTGCTTAACACTGCTACTGGGAATATCCATTGAATTCATTGGAGAGAGGAAAACAAATGAGAGAACAAATCACCTAGGATATTACATTTGAGAATGTAAATGAAGGTAGATGTGTACAGAATGTTTTGGTTGTTATTGGGCTATCTAACTTGTTAAGAAAATCTGTGTTTTGTTTTCATATAACCTGGAATATTAATATGTTCTGTTTGGCCAGAACAATGTTGAAGAATGACTGAAATGCCATTTTAGCAATTTCTAGATTTCTAGCAATATTCTAGAGTTAAGAAATGGGAAGTGCTATCAATTCCATTTTAAAAATCCCCTCTCCTTTCAGTTAAATTTTACCTTTAAGATTATACTGTCAGGAAAAGGGAACACAGAGTCATGGAATTGTTTGGGTTGGAAGGGGCATTTAGTCTAACTGCCCCTGTGATGAGCAGGAGTTTCTTAAATTAAATCAGGTTGCTCTGACCCATCCAACCTGACCTTGAGAGTGTCCAGGGATGGGGCATCTGCAGCCTGTTCCTGGATTTCACCAGATATAGTGCACTAACTTATACATGAAAATAACAGTGTGGTCCAGATTTGGACTACTCTCACCTGGGCTATGATTTTTTTCTTGTGAGGAAAGAAAATTTTCAACACAAGGCATTAGTAAAGACTGCAGTGTTTTCTAAGTCTGAAATGGGCTGCATGCTTTAATTTTGTGATAACCTTTTTACCAAATCTAATAAAGGCTACTAGTGCCTGAAAAGTATAGGTGTAAAATTGAATGTCGGGACCCTCCTTGTCAACAATTTGGCTGCTTTGTTTTGTTTGTCTCACCTCTTATATTTGTGGAGAAATTATAAAAAGACCAAGAACTCTATTTTTTAGTGTTTTAAATTCAGGGATAGTGGACCAATTTTCTTCCTCAGCCAAGCTTGCTTCTTGGTTACATCTCAGTCATGAGAGCCTTTGAATCATGTTGCCTCCATAACCTTCCTTCAGAAATCAGTCTTAACAAATCTTTTATGAGCCAGAGTTTTGAATATGCATGGCATATTAGGTAATTATTATAAAGACCATTTGATTATTTTAGAAACTTATCAGAGGGAATTTTTGCTTAACCTTTTCACATACATGCTAATATTTTCAGTGTTTCTTACTCTTTTCTACTTAAAATTTAGATCTAAAAATGAACAATAAATGACTGCTCTGTCTTGGAGGCTATATAAATTTTTCTTTTTAAAGGTGACATTTAAACATGGAAAACATGCCATTTTGTAAGGATTTTGCTTGGGTTTGTTTTTTTTGTTTGTTTTTTTGTTTGGTTGATTGTTTTGTTTTTTGTTGTTGTTTGTTTGTTTTCCTGGAGAGAAATCTTTTATCAGCTCTTGTAATTTTTTTTGTGTTGCATAGAAGTTGAATTGCGAACCAGGTGGTAACATCATTTCTTGGTATCCTGACATCTCTCTGCAAGTTTGTAAATGCTACCATTCTTAGTGAGACATGTTAAAAATATTTCAGGAAATATTGTTCTCCATGTACTTTAACTGTGGGCTTAGTAGGAGCCAAAATGTCCTGAAGTGAACAGTTTCCTACTCTGGACAACAAACAAATCAGTGAGACACTGACTGCAACTCTTGATTTGAAGTGTTTTCACTGTGTTATTGTATTGTAATAGCCTTAATATATAAATGTTGCAAATACACAAAGGAAAATTGGATTTTGGTCTTATTCGATTGCTTTTTTCAAGAAAAATAGTTTAGAAACATAAGTAAAAATAAGTTGATATAAAACATATTTAATATGAAAATGTCAAGACATATTTTGTTGTAGCTTAATATTGATTGTTATTTTCTTGTGCTTTGAATATAATATTGTATATTTTCACCTTGTTTTTACATTTTTATAAGACAAAATAAATACAAATATATTTGGGCTGAAAAGAAGAAGGAATATTTCAGTGTAAGCGTACTTAGGCAGCTTTAGAAGTCAAGACTTGTAAATTTTAATGGAGTATCTAATGGGTCACCAAAAGCATCTTTGTTTTCTCTGTATCAGCTGAAGTAATGACTTTAGTTTTTTCTAGCTAACGTGTATAAATTATTTCAACATGGCCCATAAGATTGAAACAAAATAAGCTATAGCACTGCATGAGAAAACTGTCCATAAAACACCTGCAAAACCAGAAGATTTGATCTTAAGAATTTGCATTTTTTACCCTGTGAGATTTGGCTAATGACAATTATCTCCTGGAGGAGATGGTGCTTTTAAGAAAGCTTTTTGCCTGCCTGTTATGTGGGCTTAGTTGTTGATGTGAATCTGTGTTACTCCTGCAGCCTCTCGGTCCATCCACCCCAGTGGCAGCAGTTCTCTCACATTTCTGTGGCACTGTGAGGTGTTTGAGAGGAAGATGCAAAATACAGAGCAGAACTGCCAACAATCATCTCTATGGCAGGAGTATGAATGTCCAGCACCTACCCAGACAAGTGTCTTGTGGCTGGCGTGGGGTTTCTCTGTCCTTTTTTAATCAGATTCTGGTAGGAATTGAGAGGTGAAGGTGAGGGTAGGAAGAAGAAAGGTGTGAGGTCCAGCTGTCTTTTCCTTGTTGCTCCAAGGCAGAGAAATGCAGAAATGATACAAAAAGGTCATGGATAAGGTGAAAAAAACTGAGTGATGGCTTAGAAGGCAAGCAAGGTCTCCTTCATTTTCTGTGAACACAGTCAGACACTGCAACAGATTTCCCTGAGCAGTTGGTGGAGGTCCTATTGCTTGAAGCGCTCAAGGCCAGGACAGGTTGGATGGGGCTCTGAGAAACCTGGTCTAGTGGAAGTTGTCCCTGCCCACGGCAAGGGATTGGAATTAGATAATCTTGAATTTGATCTTTCCGACTGAAACCATTCCACAATTCTAAATGTTATGAGTGTGCTCTGACGCAAGTCAGAGGGGGCACCCTCTTGTCCCTCACTCTGTGAGCTCCAGGCAAGCCTGGCGCCACAAACCCTGGGGACATGAAAGCTGGTGCCTGCTTGAGGGACCTCCAGGGACTTCAGGGTATGGGTGTGGTGAGCCCACGCTTTGAAAAAGCTTTCATGACCTCTCCTTGCTTTGGAACCATCAGTGTTTTAGGGCACTTCTGAAAATCTTCTCTCTGAGTTGCCTTCTGGCTGTGGCCTGCTTCAAGAAGCTCAGGAATAAAAGTCACTCCGTATGTTATGTTGGAAAGAATAAGCAATTGCTTAAGTGTAAAGAAGGTGACAATATGGAAATTTACTCTGGTTCAATTCATTTAATGCAAGCTCTTGTCATTCCTGTGTGTGCAGTGTTAATTAGTTAATTAGCAAGTTTTAGCTAGCTTTTACCAGAAGTCTAAGGAAAACTTCTAGAAATTGTTATTTTATTCTGCTGGAAGTCTGAATAGAAGAGTGATTGAATTATTTTTTTGAGTTCATCAAAGGCCAAGCCAGGGATAAACTTGTGTTTGTGAGACCTTGACCTTTATTTACTAGATCACAGCTCTATCGGAAATACAGTTAAATTCTGAGATGCAATTCCCATTACAATGTTAATTCAAGTATTTCTATAAGCCCTCTTGTTTACTAGGAGAAGGATATTAGTTAGGATCATCTGATATTCTCTAATGTATATACTACAAGTGCTGTAGTCCTTTTATCACATTTTTAGTAGCAGTTAAAATAATTTTGGGGGGAATGCTTAATACAATGAGATCTACTTATCTGGTTGGTGGAATAATTTTAAAGAAATTATTAATAAAGGTTTTGAATTGTAAATCGTATCTTTAAACAGGTTGGACTTATCTTGCTGTGTTTGAGTGGATTCACAGATTAAATTCAGGGCTTATTTTCTTCTTGTTCTCTTGTACACACTTTCTGTCTGTTTTTTGTGTGATTCTAAAATCTGAAAAAACAAACGTAATTGCTTTGCAGATTAAAACAGAAAATTGGTTCTCTCATGAAATAAATAGAGAACCAAGATTGGAATTTTTATTCTTGGAAGGATGAGATTTGAATTGCTATTGATCAGAAAAAAAAATAAGGATGAACTCAAACTTATTTGCTGAGGCTTTGTAAACAATTTAGATCATCTATAACAGACTCTTAAAAGAAAAATTTATGTTTGCTGAAAGCCATTGGCCTTTGTTAACTACGTACTGCTCTCAACCTTTTAAATGACTATTGGTAAACTTATAATTTTGAATCCTATTCAATTAAATTTTAAAATCATAGAAGAGGGAACTAAGGCCTTGCTGTGGCTTAACCCCAGCCAGCAATGAAATATCACACAGCCACTTGCTTCCTCCCTCCTTCCTGTTGTTTGGATCAGGAAGAGAATCAACCAAAGAAGCACCGCCCCCAGGAAAAACAAACAAACAAGAAAACAACACCCCCCCCCCACAAACAAAAACAACAAAAAA
>WBMY01017835.1:848043-896826 GCA_013397315.1 Donacobius atricapilla
CCCCCCAAAAAAAAAGGAAAAAAAAACCCAACAAACAACAAGGCATTTCTGGGTTGAGATAAGAACAGTTCAATAAAAAATACTAATGATAATAATAGCAATAAAAAGGAGAAGGGGAGAGAGACAAAGTGAAATAAAGACAAATGGTGCACAATACACCTGCTCACCACCCACTGACTGATGCCCAGCTTGTCCTTGAGCAGCCAATTCTCCCCAGTTTGTGTACTGGACATGATGTTCTCTGGTGTGTAATATCCCTTTGGCCACTTCAGGCCAGCTGTCCTGTCCTGGCTGGTTCCTCCCAAATCCTTGTATCCCTCCTCGCTGAACAGCTCTTGACTTAGGACAAGCACTGCTCAGCACCAACCAAAACACCTGTGTGTCATTAACATTATTCTCATACTGAATCCAAAACTCAGCGCTGCACAAACTACCAGGGAGAAAATTAGCTCTATCCCAGTAGAAAAAAGAACATGCCTTAAAGTTAAATTTGGAACTATTTATTTCTGAAGTTAGGAATATGCGGTTAGGTAGGTTGCTCTTTTGGTTTCGTTTCATTGTTCGTGTTTTTATTAAAAATATAAAACCTGGAAAAAAGTTGTGAAGTGCATGATCTTCTTGAAAGGTGAATGTTTCTCCATATTCCCTGGGATAACTGGGTTTATTTCTGTTCTTCAGCCTCTTGCCCTGCAGAACAGCAGGTGATCAGAATGCTCTGAAGCGGCTGCTGGCACTTTTGGAAGGTGTTAATGCCCTTTGCTGCTGAGCCATCGCATGTTAGTGACACTTTCAGACTGTTAGTGAGTAGTTCTTTAAATATTTTTATCCTGAAGGGTTATTGTGATATTGACCTTGTTGCATGTGAGAAAAAAAAAAAAAAATCATGGCTAACAAACAAAAAATGTCTCACTCTTACAGGGGATCTGAAAGATCTGATATTTGCTTAACATCCTTGTTGACAAAAAAGGCTCCCCACATTGCTTGGTTTTTGATGGCTAGAATGTTTCTAGTAGGGTAACTATAGAAGGTTTCTGTTAGGTGACTATGGGTTTCTCTTTCCATTTTATTCTATATGGATTTTTTTAGATAAAAATTGAAAGCTTTTCAATAATTTTAGAACATTAATTATAGTGCAGTTTTAGTCTGTATGAAAAGCAATCTTAACATTTCATTGTTTTGGTTGCAGTGTCTATTTTTATGCTAAATCTGCTCTCTGAAGTACTTGTAGAAAGGTATAAAGAAGCTCCCAGAAGGGACCTTTTAGTTCTTTAAAAGGTAGGGATTTCAGTGTACTTGTCTTTGCTTTTAAAAGCTACCTCCCCATTTTTATTTTTCTCTTTCATTTTTTCCTCAATGTGATTCATCTTGCTATTTTTTTTTCATCCTGCCTCTACATTGACTTTTTAGCTGTGCTACTAATCTGCTGTGTGTGTTAGGACTCCCTTTTCCTTTCTCTGAAGCATCTGGAGTAGATTAATACGAAGGTCAGGCTGGTAAAGTGGGTGAATTTCTGCTCTGCCTAAAATATAGGCAGAGAATTTTCATCAGTGATTCTCTTTGAACTATATAGAACTCAGCCCTTTTCAGCATGTCATTGCTCTGTTAGTGTGCAAGATTTTAGGTATATACACCTATATAAAAAAAACAGGTCAGCACTCAAGGTGCAAGATGTAGGGTGATGTTTGCTTGAGATTCAAAATTTTGTCTTTATAGCTTAGAATTTTCCTGAAACAAGGGAAGAAACATGGGAGGTATAAACAAGACATACTAATTTTGTCAGTTTGGGGGAGTTTAGGTGAGTTATTTAAGACTTCTCGTTGTGAGTAATACAGAGGGATTTGTCCTGAGCCTGCTTTGTGATTATTTATGCATAAAGGTAAATTGGTGGGGTTTGGAGACATTTTGCCCTTGTTCTTCTGTTACATGTTTTTGCTTCCATGGATACAGACAGTTACCTGAAAGGTCCAGAAATAATATATAACCCAGTTTGATGAACCCCAAAATGATAATTTTGAACCAAAATGACCTTGATTTAATGGAGTTCTCCTCAACAGGCACAGTGAAGTTTGAGCTGTTATTCATCTGAGGGCATGAACTATACTGCAACAAAGATATACTGATCCAAATGCATGGTGATGAGGATTTTATGACCCACTCATTTCTTTAATATCTTAAGTAGGATGAGGCAATTGGCTGACTAATGAGATCTTAATGGGTGTAGTGGTCTGAGTGAGGGGAGTGTATAACTGTCCTCATTTAAACTGAATCTTTCCTGCTTAGAAATTGACTGTCCTGAGAATTTTTCTTCTAATACTGCAGAACTGGTACTAATAAAATTACCAGTGTGTGTAATGGTTAGAAAAGGGGCAAAGGCAGCAACAGAGAAAGTAATCTTAGCAAATTTAGCATTGCTGGGGAGGTTTTTCTGAGGGGACGTGCATAATTTCAGGAACCAGACAGAATTTTCTTTTGTAAAAACCCAGGACTTTAAATCTCTCTGGCCTAAGAGACAAACTTAATAAATAATTTTCCTTAGATAAAGTAATAGCTTTCATGCTAATTTTGTAGCAGAGATGCAACAAAATGTAGGAGAGTAATGAAATAAATCTTAGTTACATGGGCTTTCATTTGTGTCCTCTAGTTTTATCTTTTAATTCACTCCTATTTCTTATCTTGTTTTCCCCTAACTTCTGATAGAGCTTTTCACTTGAAAAGTTTACTTTTAACAGATGTCTTTTCTACTTTAAAAACTTGGTTTTGCTCTCTCTTTTCCCATCTCGTCCGTTTCCATCTGATTCTTCCAAGTCTGCTAGCACACTAGCACAGCAGCTATGACTCACAGTTTATATTTACTTTCATTTCCCCTTTGGTTTAAAATTGCTTTCACGGATGCCTCTTTTACTGCCATGTGTTTGGAAGTTTAACATCTTCAGGTCAATTAGGTTTCTGAAATTTATGTAGCATTTGGTTGCAGCAGCAGTACTACAGTAGCTGTTATGCTCTACAAGGTTTTGGCTGAAAGTAGCATCTTACACCAAACTGTGTAGTCTGGAAGGAAATATGCAGCTTGTAGGGATATGTGATCTTCCTGTCTGAAAGAGAAACAGCAATCATTAAAACCAAATACCACTTGAAAACAATTATTCTAACTTAATTAGCTGTGTTACTTAGACCATGGGATAATAGATAATTGGTATCTATAAGGAGGCATTAACCACATCTTTTCCTTTTTTCCTGACATAGAAAGAAAAATTCACTATCTCCCTTATAATCTGTGGGATGCTGTTGGTTAACAGAGGGAAACTGCAGTGTTCCATAAAGGCAGTGCTTCTGTGGAGTTCCTAATTGTGAGTAGCCTCTAGTGTTATGGATTCCAGTTTCTCGTTTTTATGGGAATCAGTTCACCTTTCCCAGGCTTTTGAGGAGCCTCCCTGGGGAGGAGGAGAAGGGAGTCAGAGCTGACTCAGGATAAATGCCCTGCCCTGGATGCCTGTGCCCTTCATCCACTGTCTTTGCAAGGTCACTGTGAGGCTGCTGTTCCATACAAACTACCTGTGGAGTTCTGTTGGTGCTTTGGATGGTGTACCCTGCATTTTGGAAAGGGTGTGGACTGGTATGGGATGATTTTTTCCACTGTGAGTGGCACCTCCCGTGGGTGTCTAGATTTGTGCTTTTTTCCCTTGGTGTAACCAGGTCGTGTTTGATATAAAGGATTTGGGGAGTTTAATGGTAAAAAGGGCTGTTTGAAAGGTAGGAATTTCTGGGAAATATCTTTTAAGATGGAAAATTCTTCTAGAACAGGCTTTAAGTTTTCAAACATAATATTTTTTGTGAAGAAGAATTGTCCGTAGGAGGTGTATTCCAAGAGTAATACTCCAGTTGAGTTAAAAGTCTTTTCAGGTAGCTATCACAACTGCTCTCCTCAGAAGATATTCTGGTGTATTAAAGGGGTGTCACATATTATTTAAATCTTTAATCTATGTTCTTAAAAATTAATTTGTGATGACAGATTAGAACAACTGCTAGTGCTACTTTGATAGTAATAGTATCAATGAGTAATAATTCTTGTTCACAATATATCTTTTGAGTTCTTTTTCATCTGGTTGGAAAGATTGTTGGAGGTAGGAACTAGTCTGGGAAACTCTTGACTATTTTCTACTGGATCTCATAATTTAGAGGAGACAAGAATCCTAAAAGAGGCCTGAGATTCCTCAATATTCTGAGTTTTTTGAATGTTTTTAGAATGGCGGTTTTTGGACCACTGGTACACAGGAGGGATAGAGATAAACATTTTTTAAAAGTTTGTTGTAATGAATAATCTCAGACCTGCTTGTCAGCCTCATTGATGTATTCTTTCCATTTCGTGATTACTATCTCCTTTCCTTTGTTTGCTACTTTAATTGTTATTTGATGGTTATGGACAGTACGGATTTTCCCCTCTGAAAGATAACAACCTTTTTCTCTCCTACAACATTTTCTACTCTCTAGTCAGAAAACATCTTTCAGATGGACTAATATATACAGTTAAACTTAATTAATCCTTTGTATACAGCTTTGAAATTTCCTCTATTTTAAATCTGAAGAGCTCGTTTACCTGAAAGTCTATTCTTTCTTTCCTGATAAAGATGCTTTTTTTCTGCAAATCTTGAGAGGGAATCTGCCTCTCAGGCAGCAGCACAGATGCAGGGGAAGTTGGTAGTGTGCTTTCTGTGTGATTACATATTAACTGAAGTGCACAAACCAGTCTTTAGAGAGGGTTTGCAATTAGAGTCCTTCCCTTTCAATAAGATGAATGTCTTAATGATGAAAATAAGGAGTTGTGGGTTGCTTTCTCTACAGTGAGGTCAGCCTCTTCACTGCTATGAGGGCATGATCACTGCAACTGAAGTCCAGAGAACAGAGTAGGAGAATAAAGACCACAAGGGCCATAATCACACATTTTGGTAATTCTTTTCATTATGCAAAATCACCAAGTTTTATATTGCAAGTGCAAGCACACATCAGGACATCTGGAGGAGCAGCAACAGTCTGAAAAAAAACAAGATGGGCATGGACAGTAATTTTCCTGGCGATAGCTGCAGATATTGCTGCTGAGAGTATTTTTCCGCAGAAAGAGGAAGTCCTTCTCTGTTACTGGAAGCGGGGGAAAAATAGCTGTGAAAACAAGAAAAAAATTAAAGGAAATGGATTTACTGTAGCTACCAAATAGATAGGAATGCAAGGGCTTGACAATGGCTTGCCTTCGTGTGATCACAGGGACATTAATGTGCAGAGCAAGTAGTTAAGGACAGGTATCCACCAGGAGAGAGAATTGCCTCATTTTCCAGGTATTTCAGGCCACTTACAATAACTTCTGCTGCTTGTGTGGTGTTTTATTTGCCTTCAAACCTCCCAACAACCTGCAGCAGAACTTCTTTAGGGGACACTATAGATCCTTCTACCTCATGGTTGAGTTCAAAACTGAAAGATGTGTTCCTTATTCCTGGAATAATATATTAACAGTTAGAAGGATTTTGATTTTTTTAAGGGATTTACATTGCTTATAGCTTTACCCCCAATTACCTGTTTAGAATGGTTTTATGTATATCTAGGATATATGACTGGTCTGGTCCCACTCTTGTTAGTGAGATTGCTGTAATCTTTCAATCCTTTTTTGTTTTGGCACGCACTTTGTAGCTCTATTTAGCCCGTCAAACTTTTTGACACCAACTCTAAGCGTTTGCCAAGCCATCTATCTTTAATTTGAGGAAGGAAACACGGATAGTGATGGTTTTGTCTGCAGGTGTTGATGATTTTCTTTAGAGGGACAAGCCCCAGACAATGACTCTTGTATGTCTTTGGGAAGCAGTCTACACATCCAATTAACTCACAGGAGTTACTACTTTATCAGGAGTAAGATGAACTCTAATGCTGCAAAACACTGTTTATGGAATTTTTGTTTGACTTGAGTGAGCAATAATCTTAACTTTATGTGATAATACACATACTACTATAGTATGGCTAATTAAATATGTCATCTTGATAAATTTCTTTCATGTTAAGAGCCTCGATACAGCTGAACTGTTTTGTATTCAATGGAGTTAATTTGTACTGGTTCCAGATCTGTTCAATTATATTCTGGTTATGTCACTTTGTAAGAGGAAAATAACAAGGACTAAATTCTTAACCTTGTGTCTCATTAAGCAAAGCAACAAACATTAAAAAAAAAGTTCATTAAATAATAATTCTATGTAACTAAGGAAGCTTGTCTCTGGTTGAAGATACAGGTAGAACGCATGCAGAATTGACAAGAAAGGAGAACAATTTACAAAGAGGGCAAGTTCAGGATAACCTCAAGAATGTGTTAGAATTCATTCAAACTCTCTGTTGGGAGTTATGGGGGAATGCCTTAATTTTTACCACACTTGAGGAAATGGAGTGCACTAAGACAACTAAGCCTCATAACAAAGACAAACCCCCCTCATATTAACAAATAGACCTTCAAATAATCATATTCAACAACAGCTTTTATAAATTTTTCATGATACAGTTGTCCTTGTAACTCTTAATATGTCTGTATTGATGGAATATTTCATATCTTATAAAAGTAATGTGGACTGGAATGTGCCTTTTTAAATCACAGATCATGAGGAAGTTATGTGGTATTGGAGATTTATCAACATATACTTGTGTTTGAGGTTTTTGAGATCATAAATCTAAATGTAGAATTAATTAAGGGTTGAAAATAGAGCATGTTATCAAATTTACTGGGTTGTTGTTTTGATATAGGCAAATATGTAAACAATATCTTTTCCTCTACCTTGTAGAAAGATACAGTGCTATATGGTTTTCAGACTGAGTTCCACCACTGTATTTCTCCTCTTTGCCTAATGTTTGTAATAAAAAAAACCCATTTAATTAGAATTAGTTATTGGGAAACACAAATTAGCTAATTTTTAGAATTATAACCTGGCTATTTGGTGGTTAGTGTTCTTCCTTGTAGATGTGAATTATAATTTCTTCCCAATTATCGTGTTTGCACACATGACATTCTAGTTTATGGGGAACAGCATTTCTTCAGTACACTGCTCACTCTGCTGCCAGAGCTGGAATTTTGGGTAGACAGGGCTGCTCTAGATCAGCCTGAATTAGTCTAAACTTTACCTTTTGCCCACTTGATTATATATGGTGGAAAAAACATAGTAGAGATTTAAATACATTTTCTAAGGTATTTAAAAGATTGGGGATTGACTCAATCAAGTGACCAAGGTTTTCAAGACCATTTTCTTTGTGGGACAGATGTGCCTATATCCTGTATCTGCCAATATTCTCCATCTGTTTGTTAATTATAAAGTTACTTTATATTTCAGCTGCTGTGCCTAATCTATTTATCTGAATAGATACAGTGGTACATACACAGTGTCCTTCAGAGCTTGATCCCAAATTCTCTATGCCTGCCACCACTGTAAGTCTAAATGGTGAGTATTTATTCATTACTGGACCTACTTGGCTCACTAGTATGTTATCTTTTCTAGTCTTTTTGTTCTCTCTTATTTCTTAATTAAATGGATACTTTTTACTACTGTAGATGAAATTATCCAATAATATCTGTCTGTAGTGATCAGAATAATGAGCAAATGATATTTTTAATATAGGTAGCTTTGCTTTTGAGCTTTTATCCAAATTAAGTGGAGTATTAAATTAAACAATGATTGAATTTTGGGGAAAGCATTGTACCAGCTAAATTTTAAGCCAGGTTTTAATAATGCATTTCTAGTAGAACTTTCTAAGGGTGGTCTAATATTCTCAGGCATGTTGAGATTTCCTGAATAACCATAGATCTATTAAATGTCATTTTAGGCTGATTATACTGGTGAACTTTTTAATATTGCTTTTTAGATAAAATGTGTACCCTTGATTTGAGTTTCCTTTGTGCATCTTGTGCCATAATCTCTTGAAGAGTACGGATCAGAAGGCATGTGTGCATAAGATTGCAATTTGGAGAAACCTGATCTTTTTAATTGTCTTTGTTTTTGAAATTTTTCCTGTAAGTATGTTTAAAGATAGAGGTGCATTTTTTTATCTGTGTAGCTTAAAATCCTTTTCTTAGGAGTGTGGATTTCTAGTTTTTAATTTATTTTTACTAGTGCACTAATGGCTCCTGAAATAAATTCAAGTGTTTTCCTGATTAAAGGCTTTCATGTCTTAGAGAAAAGGGAAGTTGTCTGAGGTCACAAGTTTTGTGCTACAACTTTGAATGGAAACTGTTTGTGGGGGTGTTGGGTTTTTGTGGGTTGATCTGTTTGGTTGGTTTTTTGTTGTTGGTTTGTGGTGTTTTGGTGGGTTGTTTGTTTGTTTGTTTTTTCATAAGCAGCTATGGAAAAAATTCAAAGCAGGAATTTAAAGTTTGGCATTTTTCCACTTTCAAATGGGAAGACTGAGGCTTGAGGAAGCCTAGGGACTGGCCCGCTGCCACCAGTGGTGTCAGTCACTGGTAAGAGCACTGACAGAGCTGTTGTACTCAAGGTGTCTGCTTGGCCAGAATGCCTTTGAGCTGAAAGGCGCTTGCAGCTTGAATGAAGGTTGACGCCTGTCATTCTCTGTTCAGAGAAGTTACTAATGATATTTTTCAGCCTGCTGTCTTGCTAATAGCAAGGATCAATAAAAATATGCAGTCTTATACACTCATCATCCTTCTTGAGAAAGAGAATATGTATGATAAAAGCAAGGAGGTTTACAGACAGCTGGAGAATGCCAGATTTGGGGAGGGGGGATAAGGTGCAATACAGAGGGATGTAGATAAAAAACACATGCCAAGCATAAATAAGGGGTTGCTAAAACACAGCAGCAGGATAAGGCGAAAGCAGGTGGAAGTATGTAAGTCTATCTGGAGTCAAATCTCCTGAAGTGTTTGCTGTGAACTGTTAATATAGCTGTAAATATTACCAATAAACCAAAAGGGAGCTCTGGCAATCAGGATCCTGAAAATTTAAAGAGGTTAATGCCTAGAATATAAAAGTTGGAAATGTCCTTCTCAATTTAAGAATAAGAAAGTGTCATATTTGTCATTAAAGAATGAGACACATTATTTTTACTCCCACTGGCAAGGACCAGAGGATGGGAAAGATTAGCAGTAAGCAGCAAAAGCTTGAGGGGGAAAAATGACCAATGTCACCTTTCAAGCCACAAAAGCTGCAGCAACTGAATTTTTATGTTGTTTCCCAGCTCCCCAGAATGACTTACAGTTAACATTTGCGGCAGCGGCTGCTGAGAACTAAAGGCTTACTCAGCAGAAGGAACCTAAGGTGAGCACGTGGTGCTCGCCCGTATGGGGTCAGCGTGAGATGAAAATGCTTCACACCCCACCTTCATCAATATTGCCAGATTGGGAGGGCAACCACATGATAACAGGGCTGGCTGTGACCTTGGTGGAAGTGACAAACACCCCACATTACCGCAGTTCACAAGTGGCAATAAGTAATGGGGCTCGCAGAGGTGGCCATCAAATATAAGTAATTAACTGGAGCAATGCAGAGAGAATGCATGAGCCTGGGAAATGGTCCAAGGGAGAAGTATAAAAAATATCCAGACAAACTGGAGGAAAAAGACATTTTTGTTTTAAGAGAAGAGACTTATGAAGGTTGCTGATAACGTCCTGGACTGGCTGGGAAGTGGAGATAAGTTGGATGAATACTATATAAAAAAATAAATATCTTGCATGCCTTGGATAGTATCACATTGGCAGAATTGGTATTTTTTTTTTCCCTGCTCACAAATGAAGCCTCTAGCAAACCAATACATATTTTATGGGAGGGGGGAGGGACGGGCATGTGTGGACTGAGGCTTAAAACATAAATACATCCAGGGCCTTACACTAAAAAATTATTGCTTTCATTTTAAATACCTTTTTTCTTATTATTATAATTCTCACCAATGTGAAGGGAAAGAGATGAGACTTGAAAATATCTCCAGCATGTAATTGAAGTAGTGGTGCCTTCCTGAGTCAGCAGCTGAGGGGTGTGGTGGGTAAAAATGGAATTAAAAGAGACGATTGCAGTGCAGAGGTGTGTGTCAGAACTACGGGTCACACAGAAAGAATTAGTCCTGCGGAGGCATTTCTAGCAACCAAGTGTGTCTTGCAGACTTTTCAAGCATGTGCACCCTTATTAAAAGTATAAATTCAGAAGAAAGCCATTTCTGCTAGCTTTGTCTCTAAGCATCTATCACTTTCCAAAGCTTTGAAAACTTCAGGGATGGAAGTTTTCAAACTGGTTCAGTCTCTCACTATGAGAAGAAAGTGCTACCTTAAAAATATCAAAGTATTTCATATTTTTTTGCAGCAGACCAGACTTTATTATCTGTCTTCATCATATTGTGCTCTCCATGTTTTCTAAAAATTGGATGTTTTTAAGTAGACAAAGAACATTTGAAGTTTCCTGCAGCAGGGAAAAGCCACATACTATACAGCTCTAACACCCAAGACTTTATACCTCCGGTTTTGTAACCTCTGGAGAACACTTGAGTTGATAAATTGAAGAAAAATATAACACATCTTTTTCCCCTTCTTTGTGCTTTACAGCTATGATTGCAAAATAGAGCATTTGGGTAATCAAGGTCTGGGGCAAATGATAAGAGAGTTCTAAGTAGATAATTAATTTGCAAATATCTTTTTTTTTTCTTGTATTTAAATAATTTCCTTTTTTTATAGTGGGCAATAAACACTTCTGTGTGCAGAGAGAAATCATATTGAACTCTTACTCTGCTTTTCTAGGAATTCCATAACTGGGCAAGGAAGTAGGCAATATTCCCCTATTTTTGATTTCCCCTTTCAGTTTAATAAGCTGGGATAGTCTTAAGGAGGTGCTATGGAAAAGAAACAACAATTCTTTAATATCGTCCTGTGGCTCATATCAAAAGTGCTTCTGAAACTACATGACAAGCAGAGAGATTTGAGAGGGAGACAGAAATAGAAATTCTTCAGAGGCTGTGATGGGAGCAAGGTGACCCAGGGAACACTTGATCACTTCATAATCATTAAGAACTGGTTTCCTTAACTGGAGTGGTGGGCCTTTTCTCTTATACCAGATTCTTTTAAATCTGACTCACAGATTTGAAGGTGTTCAACTTCTGCAAATTGGCCAGAATTTTGTAAGTGCTCAGTATCCAGTGTGCAAATTCTCTTTACAAATAGCTGCTTTCCTTGAAGATAAACTAATTTGGTCCTCTTGAAAGTCAAGTCCAGGCTCTTGCAACAGGTAAGGACAAATGTATCTTACATGAATTAGCAATATGATTACTTCAAATGCTACAAAAAAATAAGAGTTTGGTGTCTTCAGCCTGGGGTATTCCAGTGTTTCTTAAAGAAATAAAGAATAGTAGTAGGGAGGTTGCCCATTAATAGGTCAAAGAGCAATTGAGAAGTGGAAATATTGATGACTGCCTGGGAAATCTTCAGTTTTGTTTTTTCTATATGTCAGAAGTCTGCCAGTTATAGAAAAGAATATGCATTGTTGAATAACTTTGAATACTGATTTTTTGAAGATGCTTTATCAACAAGTCAGATTCTTTTCGTGATATCTAAATCCTGCAGTGAAGGACAGATATCAAAATCACTAGAGGATTGAAAAACACTAAAGGACTCCAGAAAATGAGACGTTTATAGGTATTTCTATGCTTTTGAAAATCTGCTGCTGAATACTTCTGTTAGGAGATGTATAGATCACCTAAATAAATAAATTATATGCAATGTATCACATGCAATTTTAAGGTACATGAACATTTCTAGAGTGTTAGCTATCAAATAATTTTTGATGTATATATTTTTGATTATTATTCAGTAGCCAAAAACTCTTGTTCTCATGTTTTTCTCAGGCATGTACCATCCTTGATATTAATAAGTAAGCTTCTCTTTTCTTGAACACACTCCTAACTGGAAATCCCATTGAAAAGAGTGTACTTGACTTTGTTCAAATCATCTATGGAATCATTCCCCTGCTTAGGTTTAGAAACTGTCTGGTCATGTTGAATATTATTCTGGTAAAAAATCTGGGGGAAACTTTGGAAGTGTCATGGAAACCTTTCAAGCGAGAGCTGGTAAGTTTGCTGCAAGCACACAGTTTTCACTGGCTGCCTCTAATTCCTGAATTCCTGACTCTTCCCTCATTTTATCCAGTTCCCTAAAATGAAGGTTTCCCTGAATGATTAGACTTTTGTGGATGCGTGCATATGGTTCCTCCCAAGACAGGCACCTTTTCAGAAGGGAGAAGACACTGTTTTGGGATGAACCCACCCAGAACAGTTGCTAGAACATATTTCCACCCACAGCTGATGGCCAGCTGGCAATGGCTCCTTGCTGGCTGCAGATACTTGCCAGAACTAAATGTGGTTTTGTCCTCCCTGCCTTCCAATTTTGCTCTCTCTTTCTTAATATTTCCTTTGTTTCTAATATTTCAGAATCATCTACCCTGTGGCCCTCTGTAAGGCAGCTATAAGGGCATGCCACTCTTTCCATAAATATATATTACTGGGGCCAAACAAGTATTTCTCTACTAGACTGGAAGATAAAAAAAATCAATATTTTATACCAAATGTTGCACTTCCGTTATATTCAATTCACAATACATTTTGTGATGAAATGTAAACATTTTCTACTGAAATGTTTATCAACTATTTCCCTAACTAATATTCTGTTTATCTTAATGATAATTTTAGAATATATTATCTATCTCCTGACAGTTTTTGGGGGCATAATATTTATTCAATTTATGGAACTCGTGATACTTTCAGGATGCTGAACTTTGCCATTAGCATTGGTTAGATCAAGAAGTATGAGACACTTTAGAAAACAATTCAAACCAGATTGACTTTGTTTTCCCTATGGTAAAAAAACAAAACCAAACCCCCCAAAACCCAAACAACCCCAAAAAACCAACAACAGTAACAACAACAAAAAAAACAAACAAAAAAAACAAACAACAAAAAACCCAGGAGTTTGGCTATTGATAGAAACTACAATTTTACAACTTTTCAAGGGAAGCAAGAGTTCATGTAGACTCACAATTGGCAACTTTGTGTGGTTTTGGTTTTTTTCCCCAAGTACTTAAATTTAAAAAAAGTAAATAGCACTGCTGTGCTAAATAGAAATTCTCCATAATGCAAAGAAGTGCAGTTGTACTTTATATGTACTTTATATTTTATATAAGAGGCAAAATTATTCAATGTATTATGCATATTATTTTTGCAAATTATGGCTTTTTTGTTTGTTTTTGCAGTGTGCCAACTGAAGAAAACTTGAGTGGAAGATTTCTATGTATTAGATGTTATTTCACCTGAAAATCTTTTTATCAATCTAATTTGTTAACATTTTCTTTATAATCTGGTGGCAAATTATCATAACAATCTCTTCATAAAAGTTTAAATGCAGCAGGAGCTAAAAATTTCTGAAGAGCATCATAGAAAACTGTTGCCATCCATTTGCTTGATTATTTTCCTTCCTGGCTGGAATTTACCTTTCCTATGCACTCTTAAATATGTACAGTTGAAAATAACAGAAAATTAGAAATCAGTTTCTATAACAAATCTCTGTGTTCTCTTGCATTATAGTGTTCTTAAAAAGGGACATTTTCAATAGATCTTATGAGGTGTTAACAAATACTGCAGTGTGCTGAACCTTGTCATTGAAACATGTTGCTTGTAACCTTTTAAATCAGTAGAAACATCTGATTTCAGATAAATCCACTGAAATTCATTACAGAAAGACAAATAAAAAATGGCAGCAAAGAACCATCTCATACAAACTAGCAGTAGCAAAACTATACTCTAAAAAATGTTTTAAATTTCATATTATCTCCTTAGAAATAATCATAAAATCAATGCAACATTGCTTCTAGAAATTTCTATGGCTGGTCAATGTTAATTTTTTCTGAAACACTTTAAACTGTTTTTTTGCTAAGTGCTCAGATTGTTCAAATCCCTTCCATGTAGTATAATAATGTACATACTCCAAATGTTATCTAGATTAGAATTACAGATATCAGCCATGGCATGGTTTACACCAAGTAACATTCACTGTCTAAATGTAAATCTGGAAAGTAGTTTTAGAATAGATAAATTTTTTACAAAAGTTTTTTTACGTGCAGGTTATTAAGTCTGAGACACATTAAACATGCAAGTTTTAAACTCTGTTGTTATATAAAATTTTATCCATGGCTCTCTACATGAATTTTGAGATGTACATACAGAAAGAGAAGCTATAAGGCTGTTAGACCTTTTGGCCCCTGAAGTGAAAATGAGAGGCAAAAAGGGGAATGCTGAATCTGAAACTTGCATGCAGCAGGGCAATGGAATTTCTTTTGAGGGAAATCGGGGAGGTAATGATGCTAAAAAACCTCCTCTGTGCATTAATAAGGAGGTATCAGAAAGTAGTAATGATGAGTGAGTAGAAAAGGGAGAGGAAGCAAGGTTATTAAAAAACTAATCATAAATTAGCAGTGAAGATTGATAACGATGTGCCACAACAAGAGAGAGGAGATAAAGGATGATGGTAAAGGAGGAAAGAAAGAAAGAAAAGGTCGAGGTTTCTTACTGTCCCATGCCTATGCTGCATCTCCCATTAGCCTTGGTCTCTTTTCTGTCCCTTGCAGGTGTGTTGGGAAGTGCGGCCTTTATTTGCCCTGGTCTGGAGGCTCCAGACAGAGATCCTTTCTGTCCCCATCCTTCTTCGTCCTGTGTTTGCAGAGGTCTGGCACTGTAAGGCAGAATATCCCCCTAACCGGCAGAAAATTGCCATTTTTTTGGATTAGCTCTTTCTGGATTTTGGTTTCTTAGTCTATCTTATTATAAGGGATAATTATAAGAGATGATTTAATTATGAGATAATCTAATTATACGAGATATTATGATGTCAAATATGTGTTCTTGACTGGTGGCTGTGGAGCAGTGACATGGGAGATGGCACAGACAGGGGGAGAGGGTCAAACTTGGTGTAATCAGCCCCTGGACAGTCTGAAGGGGGTAGATAAGAGCAAAACAGGGACCAAATCAGAGTGGTTTTGTAAACACATATAGGAGCATTCCACTTTTCCTCTCCAGTGCAGCATAGTGTCTAGCTCCAAATATTTACTTGCGTTTTCCTACAGGCTTGGGAATTTTTTTGGTGAGGGTGTGGAACAGGTGCCTTCTCAGAAAGATGAAAATAATGATAAATATTTGAAATCTGAGAAAAAGATGGTGTAAAACATTCGCTTCAAAGACTTCACATTATTATTGAAATTAACGCTAATGTTTATTCAATTCTCATTCATTATATTTGTCTTGTGTTGAGTAGTGATGATTACATGACACTGATGCATGAACTAATATTCTAATAGATTTTTAATTGAACTGAGGAAAATACTTGTGGGGTCAAAGTTTTTAATGAATGAGCAGATTAAATGTCCCATGAAAGGTACCATATGGTTTTTTAAAATCTGAAAATTAGTTGCAAAGTCACAGTTAATTTAATTATATGGTCTCTCTGTCTTGGGATAATAAAGTAGGCTGAGAATTATGAAAGAAAATGAAACCTTTGTTATTGAGAGACCTTTTAAAAAAGAAATGTTTGGATAGCTGCTTTTAAATTACTCATATTTATGAGGATATTATTTTAGAGAGAATGTATTTAGGTCATAACACAATAGTGATTGGTGGTGTGTTATCTGCTCTGCCTCCTTGCTGTGTCAGTATCACTCCTTATGCACACACATTTTGCTCACAGTAAAGAAAAGATACTCTTGTAACCTCATGGGAAGCAAATATTTTGGGACACCTACAAGTTTCTTAGTTTTAAGTATACTGATCAACCTTTTTGACCAGTATAGACTGACTTTTATAGAACATCCTGAAAAGGAAATCTCTCCTTTAAATACGCATGCAGCTGTCATTAAAATGGTTAAAAACCAAGTTTATGTATACTAAACACCAGAATTTTACAGTCTTTCTTGACCAACAGTGTATTCTGATAGTCCTTCTGGATTTCTACTTGATTTGTGCTCGATGTCTTTTCTTTCCCATGCAGCAGTTTTTACCAGTTGTGATCACTACCAACTTTTTTTTCAATGTAAATTCTTGACCTGCATTGGTTTTCTTCTTCCCAGGTGAATGATAAATAAAGTCAAGTCTTTGATCTATTAATTTGAATACCTATAAAGATCGTGGACCAAAGTTATCTTGCGGTTACAACACAAGATAGAACTTGTAAGGAATTAAATGAGATTATTCACAGAAACAGCTCTCTATACCAGTGAATATTCTGCTTTTACTGAAGCAGAGAAATCAAGAGTCTATTCAGCAGAAAAGTCAGTCATTGGTAAGAAATAAGGCTGTTTCTGATTGCATCTTTTCAGATAGTGTAAAAAAAAATCATTTGAATGTAGATTTCTTTTTATTCTGGTCAAGTGACTTCCTTGAAGATGTACACTCAAGATGCTAAGGTGTGAAATCAACTTTCATGTTCTTCTGAAATTGCTTAATTTATTTATGGTGTCTGGAGGAAAGTAGACTCAAATCTTATTAATAATCGTTAAAGACATAAATATATGTCCTGGTTTTGCACATAAAACACTACAATATATAATAATAGCAAATGAATTGGTTAAACTTACTTAATGAGAAATTTATTTTCAAATTTTTTTCATAGACATAGATGGAGAAAACGTGAAGTAAAATTTCATTGATCAGTAAGTTTGTTATTTTATTTACTAACAGCTTGATGAAGTATGTATCTTTTCAAATGGATTGATCAGAATCTTTAAGTATCCATTTTGACTTATTCCAAAATGAAACAATAGGAAAAGACTAGAAGTTGTCATGCGTCAACACTTCCTGGATAGAAAGAAACCCTGGTTTCAAATAGTGAATACCCAGAGGAAACTGGAATAGATAACCTGAGTAATTAAACTGCATTGTTAAAAAAGATTTAATTTTTTTCTTTTATCTCCTCTATTTTTAGAGGCAGAGGTGTTTCTATAGACCTGTGATATTGTCTTGTACTAGACAATTTCCTCCTCAAACCTATTAGCCTTTCTTTTTCAAATGAGCAATTTCGAATACTTTCATTCACAAGTGTTCATAGTAGGGTAATAAAGTGAATCTTATTGATTATATTTGTGGTGAAATATTTCCTATTTCTAGTCATATCATTAAATTATGCAGCATAGGACTTTTATGACATAAAAGGAACTACATATACAAACAATTTTTGCTGCCCTGAATGACTGTGCTACTGAGTATTAAAAGTGTATTTTTTTGGGGAGATAAAGGAATTGGAGTGCTCCTCTGTGCAAAATACTTATGTTAGATAGGAAACACTTCTTTTTTGCCTCCAAAAATTTCATGCTGAAGAAAAGATTTGCAGACGGGTTGATTAGCATAGGAAAACAGTTTGTTTTTTATATGTGACCTAGGATGTAACTCATGCTCAACTACCTTTTGCCTGAATCTCAGTTCCTTGAAACCTATACCCAGAAAAACATTGATGCTAAGCATGTGAAAAGGTGAGACAAGGGGTTTCAAACCCTTTTTCCATGGAGCTGATTGGATGGAAACCTAGAGAAAATACTTTATAAAGTAATAGCTTAAAAAAGTGAATTTTGGCATGATTTATTGTCTGCAGAGATAGGGAAAAAGGAATAGCAGTAAGCTTGCATCTAGTGCCCTGAAGCAGACGTGTATCCAGCCCAGTTATGCCATGTAAGTGGAATGCCCAGGTCTGCTCTGGCCTGTAAAGACAGGAGAATGTAAAAATCTGACCACTGACTTCTGGAGCTGACTTTGACCTTAATCTCGAGCCGGGGAACTGTGCTTCAAGACTGCAGTGCTTGGTCTCACTCAGAGTGCCCAGTACTTCGATGTACAGTGGCTCTGTAAACACCTTCAGCTTCTAAGTTGTTTTTCTTTTTAAACCATAAGACTGGAATAAAAGTAATTTTTATTCAGTGGCTCTTCAGTTCTCCCCGTCTTATAATGTTGTGAGTAATAACTGTGACTGTTCTTACATTAAGTGCAATCTTTGGTTTGATGTATGCCATTTGCAGTAGCTGGAAAGCTGCAAGTAGATTTAAATTGACCAAAAATAGCCAATTGAGGTTTTTTCCTGCAAAAACTAGGTTTTTTTTTGTAATATCTGGAATCTGAGAGAACTCTGAGCATATGTTTCTACCCCTGGGGGGCCCTGACATGCAATAAGAATGCAAGAATATTTAAATCTAGGTTAGAAGCAGGTAAAATGTGAGGAAGACATGAAAGAGTCAGTGAAGGAGAAGTGGAAAAAAATTATTTTTATATTGACATACCATGTGTCAATAATATCCAAATATGTGATATTGATATTAAGTTACTATGAGAAACAAGTGTTTGGGCTACTTATGATCTAATAATTTTATGTCAAATTTAATGTAAATCATCTTAAAATCCTGGTTTTAAAATTAAAAAAGAATGAACAATCCAAATGTAATACTTAAAAAATATTTTTTAAAAAAACTTTAATTCTCTGTTAATTTTGTCATTTATTTCATTTGACTGTATCTGTTGATAGCCATACGCAAGATCACCCTTTATGATGAGTTATGCCAGTTGTATGTTCTTTACACCGTTGGGTTTTGCTTTGCTTAAATTAGACTTTGTAATTTTTCTGATTATAGATCTCTGCAACTAAAACATAGATTTTGATAGGTTTTGTGTGTTTTTTAAGGTTTCTACAAAACACCAAGTACTCTGTCTGTTACCAAATGTACTTGGAATAATACATCCAGTAAGAAAATCTCCGAACCATACTTTATAATAAAAAAAATAGACAATTGATATTTTAAATAATTGCTGAATAAAGTGCTCTGGTAAAACTGTCAGGGTTGGAACAGTGTGGTTGCAACCAATAATGAGGAAAGATGAGGGGAATTTATTCAAGTGGAACTTTCTTAGCTGAAAAATGAAATAAAACAAGCTGAGAGAGAGAACAAGGGGGCAAGTTTTTAGTCCTTGATAAAGGCATGCAATCTTAACTGAAGGAAAAATAGTGGTGAAAAAACCAACTCAGCACAAAAGTCAGGTTCTGATTTCCAGACTTTTGCCTGTACAGAAGGTAAGGGAACTGGTCTCTAACCAGGTGCACGTATGAGGGCAGCTTGGCAGTGAGTGACTGATAGGGCAGAGCTGTTGTCACCTGCACTGTCACGCTCTCCAAACTAGAGGGAGACCTCGTTAGACTGCTCATGCAGCAGCTCTCTTTGCCACCTTGAGCTCTTCTGAATAACTTCTCGCTGTAATACCAGAAGCTACTGCATTTTCAGCGCCTGATCCTGAAAAGATGAACATGAATAAATTTCTGTGTTAGGCCTGTCCCACTGAAATGCTATGCTTGAAGTGAATTACATGCCTAGAATTGTTCTTGTGAACAAGGATTTGTGAGTAGCAAGGACGTGGTGTTTTCCAAAGGGATATTCCATGCCCTGTGACATCATGCTCAGTATATAAAGTGGGGGAGAGAAGGAAGAAAAGGATGTTGGAAGTGATGTTCTTTGTACACTCAAGTCAGAGTTATGTGTGACGGAGCCCTGCTTTCCTATGGATGGCTGAACAGCTGCCTGTCCTTGGGAAGTGGTGAATGAATTCCTTGTTTCACTTTGCTCGCTTGCCTGGCTTTTGTTTGACTCGGTAAGCTGTCTTTATCTCAGCCTGTGGGTGTTCTCACTTTTATTCTCACAAGTCTTTTCCCCATCCCAACATGGAGGGAGTGAGCGAGTAGTTGGGTGGTGCTGGGTTGCTGGCTGGGGTCAAACCACAACATTTCTCCTTTTTATTTAAAAAAACAAACCAAAACCAAAAAAAAAACCAAACAAACACCAAAAAAAAACCCCAGCTACGTTTTATGGAGAGGTTTCATGAGTCTATTAAAAAAAGCAAATGAAAACTAAGAAGTGACCTTTCATAGGTCACCTGCATGGCTGGAACATGCTAAAGCCATTATATGGATGTTTGCTGCCAGACCTAACAGGGGAACTAATAAGAGGAGCAGCTTACCCTTTTTGTGTAAAAACTGCTACTGAACTTACTCAGCTGGTGCATTTCATAAATATTTGCTGATAGCTTTAGGCAAATGCTACAGTAACCATCACTTTCAAGCATTTTAAGTGGATGTTCTGGTGCCTGCACATCTCAAATCCTGTAATAAAGCCAAAATGTATTGCATAGGAAATTGGTGTGTTCACAATTTTTATATTCCTCTTCCCTTTTATGTAACTTTGCTTCTGCAGTTCCAGGTTCACAAGGAACACATTGGAATGTGCCTCTTTTGTGCTCTTCAGGTTGTACGCATCTCTTCCAGGTTCTACTTCTCAGTCCTTTTTCAAGATTTTTGCAAAGCCTCCTTGTCTTGACAGTACATGTTTTACTTCATTTTTTTCCTGCCTGATGGCCTTGTTCAATTATTGTTTCAAACTTCAGGCATGAACCTAATCTTATTCATACTCAATTACTACTTCCCCCCCTCAATTTCATGTATTTACCAGATCCATGGATCTCTTCTGAGTTAGCTTCCATTTTTCACATGAGCTACCAGATCTTATTTTTCTTCTGATAGCTTCCATCCACATCCCCTTTTTATTTGTTTACAACAGCCACTTTTGTCTCTTTATCCTCCAAAGGGCTGTGGGACATTTTGCAAAATTCAGCTTTTCCGAATGAGGCTGTTATTCTCTTGTGCATTAGGATATTAATTTCTCAAATGCTTTGGAGATGAAGATAATTTAAGAAAATCACCAGTAAGAATTATACTCTTTCCTTTTTATCCCATATATTGTGTTTCTGACAGGTGAAGTGATTTTGCTTGTGAAGAAAGTAATGGCTTGACAAGTTTGGAGCAACTGGTGTAAATGTACGGCTTGTTTCTGCTATTCTGTTTCATATCACAGTGTGTCAGCATCCAAACGGTATCTCTTCGTTTTTTTTCTTTTTTTTCCCCCTTTTGCTAAATGTGGAGGATTGCCAGTAGCAGCTCCATACTTGCTGGCATTAGGAGCACAGGCTCAGCAGAGCTAGGAGGTTGAGGCAGCTTTCCTCTGCATTTCCAGTTAATCCCAGCAGGTTGTCTCTCTGTGGCAGGGCGACACGCAAAGTGCACTGTAGGATCGAGGTGCTTTCTCTTCTACAGATGGAGAGAATGCTTGTGTCTGTACTTCAGATGCAGAGCTAGGCAGAGCTCGCCTGCAGTCCTTTATCCATGCGTATCTTGTGAAGAATCTCGAGTGTACAATGCAATCTAGCAGGAGCTCTTTCCCAGCTGAAGATCCTATGACTTATTTTGAAAATCAAAAAGAAAACCTGTGCACGCACTGGCAAAAGAGTGAGATCCTGAGAGTTAAAGCAGATGAAATGTCTACTTCTAAAGTTACCATAGCAGACTGGATTCAGTTTTGCTTGGCACATCTATTATTGATAGGCTTGCTCTGCAGATGTTATTCATATAAATACACAAATTAATTGTACCGAGGTATCAGAATTACTTGTACCTACCCTACTTTGATGATGAATAAATAAATTCTGATGAATAACTGATTCATGTCACGGCTAAAGAAGAGCTAAATGATGTATTCACATGCACAGTCTCTTATAATTTCTGTAAATTATAAACTACCACAATATGATTTTGTGTTTTTCAGACAGAGGGCCTATTAATCAACACTCCTAAACTATCAAAGCCATTAATGAATGTTATTTTATTACAACAGATTGTTTTTCTTAGAGAGTGATAGTGTTATGCAGGCATTTTGAATTTCAAATGAATAGTCGCACATCTTTGGGATCTGTTAATTCACATCAGCTTGGAGCCAAATAGCCACCAGCTATTCAGATAGAGTGTGGCATTTCTGAGTTCCCTTGTTTTCTCCTACAATCATATTTGCAGAAGTGAAAGCAGTTAACACAGCAAACATTTTTTTCTTAATGATTTTGTCATCTGTACTGAAACCCTTTTAATTTAAAGGCATAAATGGTTTTCTTAGTTTTCGTACGCTGTTTAGAAAAATGTGTATATTACAGCTGTACAATGATCCAAAATAAAGGGAGTTTTATGTATTTATATGTTTTATATATTCTCCCATATAACATTCAACCCATTTTCTTAGCATTTACTTGCCAGTGATTTACATAAAAAACCTCAGGTTTCCTCCCCAGATATGCTAATTTGCATAGAACATGTAATTGTCTTCTCGGGGGAAAAAAAAAAAAGAAACACATTGTTGTTCTGATAGATTTTTAAAAAATTATTGTAAATTAAAAATGTTACTTTCAGACATAGTTAAAAATAACTTAAACATTTCTCTGCTATTAAAATGTGTGTACCTACTGTCCCTGGTTAGAAAACAATTATTTCGATAAATCACTGCACATTCATTACTGAAATGTGATCGTGAGGTCTCATTTTGCAGGTGTATAGTAGGTGACTGAGCTGGAGAGGTGAGAGCAGGATATTCCACTCAGAAGGTAAACTCGAGGCTTCAGCACGATGATAAGATAAATATTCCTGCTGGTAACAGCAGGAAATGCTCTTTGATGTGTTCTCTGGCAGTTCGGTACAAATGGGCCGATCATGAATGCTGATGGAATTGAAAACTAACTAGAGGAGTCAGCCTTGAGAACACAGCCCCTTACAATCCTGTTTTGGCAATAGAAATATAGCATTTTATAAATAAGGAAATAAGTCAGACAATCCAAACTTACATTATCGGTGTATATAACAAATAATTTTCAGAAAATGCTATTGAGATCTCTCAGGGAAAAAATATTTGTCTTTAAAGGCGAAAGTCATTGAGGCTTTTGAATAGTGAAATTGTAATCTATCCAGAAGCTAATTTTTCAAAAGGTGTATTGTTTTCAGAGAGGACAAAGAAATTAAGATTCACATTTCTCAGAAGAATTTGAAGATTAAAACTATTAATGTTTCATTAGTATTGTTCTTGGGGTAGAGCATTTAAACAGATACACATTTTTTTTAATGTCAGCTTTGTGAAATAAGTTGAAAGACTTTAGTTTTTTATATTATAATATTGAACTCCACGTACTTCCCTGGTATTTCACACCATGTATTGAGTATCTTTGTATGCTGTGCTCAGTCCAAGTAGATTTCCCAATATACATAATATACTGGGAAATATATTATTCCTTCCCTCACATAGACCAAGTAGTTTTCCCCAACACCATGATGTATGTGCTTCAGCCAAGTGGAAGCCAAACCTTTTTTTTCTAAAAAATGCTACAGTAGATTAAGGAAAAAATAGGTGTCTTGTGGCTGAAATTATTCTTCAGCCTCCAAAACATTGTGGCCTTTAAATGTTTAAAGGGGATTTATAAGAAAGATGGGGATGGATGTTTCAGCAGGGCCTGTTTTAATAGGACAAGTTGTAATGGTTTCAGACCAATAGAGGGTTTATTTAGACTAGATATAAAGAAGAAATTTTTACAGTGAGGGTGAAAAAAATGGCACAGGTTGCCCAAGGAGGTGGTGGATGCCCAGTTCCTGAAAAAAATCAAGGTCAGGTTGGACATGGCCCTGAGGAAATGTCCCTACTCATTTCAGGGTGTTGGATGAGGTGACCTTTAAAGGTCCCTTCCAACCCAAAATATTCTGTGATTCCATCCAAATACAAATGCAGGCTTGAGTGAGAGCAATGTATTTTACATCCCATGCAGAATACATTATTTTTATTTATGTGTTTTCCTGGCTGCATAACCATACAAATGGAATGGCTTGGAATAATTTATTTGAAGGATAACATATATACTCTATTTCTAATTTATAAATGATCACATTGTACAAATAGCAAAAACCAAGCCACTTGCAGTGAAAATTGAACCTAGAAATAAAATAGATGGGCTCTTGTCCTTGGGGAGAAGTTTGGGTCCAATGAATACTCTACTGCTTGAGAATATTTTACTAGAGATAGAAATTATCCTTGCCAGGGAAGCATCACAAGATCACAGTTTTTAGATTTTATAAAATTCCTTATTGCAGGGAGGGACAAGAAGATACGGATGTGAATTTCACTAATTCTTGAAATAATCACTGCTTCTAAAATGAAGTGTTTTAAAGAAGATTAAGAGGCTACTTCTGGTTGCCAAATGTGAGGCATCCTGAAGTACGAGTGCCAGTGACCTACACAGCAAAACCAGGAAGCCTTTGGCATAATGTTCACTTGGGAAAGAGGATTGTCATAGGGGGAATATGGTTCTAGATTTAAAACTGGCAAATGTTGAAGATAAATTGCTTTCATCAGCTAGAGGAGTAATTTTGATGAATTTATTTTTGTTTTCCCATGGTTATGTGGATCACATTTCAATTATAATGGCTGGAAGTATGGTGGTTATTAGACAATAGAGTCTGTTCTGCTTCACTACAGGATTTTTTTTGTTGGTATTTTGGCCCTGAAATGATTCAAGCTATTAAATAAATGCAGCCTACAACACCTATTCTGAAGAAAAAGTATTGAAATGCGGAAACAAGTGATAATAAGGAGGAAAAGGCCTAGCTGTTCTTTTTACTTCAGTAAGGATTTCAGAACTGATTACTCAATTTTTTTCATTGAACAAGTAGAATTGGCTGGAGGAGGGAATGAGCAAATAAAAGTTTAGAGGCTTATCTAATAAACTCATGTGTCAGCAGTTCTGAATGATGACAGTTTTACACAGCTAAATATTTTAATGTAGCACTATTAATACAGCTAATGTTATCCTGACTATGGAGAAGTTAGAGGAAAAAGCTTTCCTCTATCAATTTGTCACAGTGCTTTGCCAGCAGGAATCTACTTAATTATATCTTAATTTGTAGATTTAATGAATGCCATGAAGTTGCCTTTTTATTTTGTAAGAAACTACTTCAGTATATTCTACAAAAATTGAGTCACAATATGCATGATACTAAATTTATTTTTTTAAAAAAGTATTATGTTGAAAAATAAAGTATGATCCTAAATCTGCTTTAAACAACTGCTCTAGGGAAACTCTGAGGAGTTTGTGGTCTAAAGATTGGGTTTCATGTGCAGATTAAACTTCAATCACATGTCAATTGAGCAAAAAATTCAGATCATCTTTAAAAAGTCAGACAGAATAAGATCCAAACTGTTATATTAAAAGAAACAAAATAAAACCAATACATTTTTTATATCACTAATAATTTTAGTTTTTATATGTATTTAATTGCACATCCTCATGAAAACAGTTTTATAATATTGTTTTGTAACGATGTACCTCCTATGGTTTTACAAGATGTAAGTTGTTTTATGATTTTTTTTTTAATGTCTATTAATTCAGCAAATATTTCTCTTACTGTTTTCTAGTACTTTTTTTAGGGGCGTGGAAAGCGACAAAGTCGAGGTAAGTTAATGTCACTGAAATCAGTCCATAATATGTTCCTCAGAATAAGAAAAATAGAAAACATAAACAAGACTAACTTAGAGAAATTTGTTATTTTCATCTATCAACATAAACTCCAGAAGAAGGCATCAAGGCATCAGAATTTATTTGCAGGGAAACTAAAATTATTCTTCAGACTGATGTTTGCTATTTCCTGTTACTCTCTGATGAAAGAAAATATAGTTCCTTGCTATACAAAATCTGTAATATTCATTCATAGTATAAATGGCTCCCAAATGATTATTTAAGCCAAACAAGGCTTCATTGTCACCAGGGAGTGTCAAGCAAGGTCTTGGGATTTGCATAATAATTGGTTTGAAACAAGTGATATTCCATACAGAACTATGTATACAGAGAGTAATGAATATGGTAGCCACAGTCTGTGAGATCAGTATCAGCAGCATAATGAAAACTGAATATTTTTTGGTCTTTGGAGGTTTTCAAACATCCATAAAGCTAATGAGCTAATTTAGATAAGCATTAAACATGAATTTAATCACATTACTGGTAATTATTAGCAGACACACAATATGAAGGTCTTACATTTTCCCTCAAAATTGTAATTAACCATAAAAAAATAAATTGTTTGACCTAATGCACTGCATACAAATGACTCAACGAAAGACTTTTAGATTTAACAAAATGCTTAGCTTAGAGTAATTTTTCCTTGTATACTTTTTATCTGAAAGTTAAAGTGTTTTGCCACACATTAACTTAAGAGCAAAATCTCACATGTCTGAGAATGTTACTCACTGAAATCCAAACCCATTTCCTAAACAAAGACAGCATAACTTTATCTGATCCATGGCCTCCTTCCTACGCTGGTCATGAGCTAGCAGGTAAGAACCTGCTGACAGTAATCTCCCCAACTCCTGGGAAATTATTAAAGTTAAGCATGTGAACAAAAGTCTTGAGTTTTAAAATGAAAACTGGGCTCAAATAAGATTTGGACTTTTGCTGGGCAAACATGGGTGGGAACACCTGACCCAAAAGTCTTGGGAGAGAAAAAAAAAAAATTTCCCCCCTTGGCTGCCTAGAGCTACATTCCCAAAGCATTTTAGGGGTAGAAAGCAATGGCGGGGGCATAAAAAGAAGCATATAATTTTTTAAAAAAAGGATTTTTGAAATAATGTTTCCAGCCCTAGAAATGTGTGACCAGATAAATATTTTTAGTTTGCCTGTGTTTAGGTACAAGTAGCTCTTTCACAAAGACTTAAAGCTGGAGTATATAGTGCTGGTCCCTGAAGTTACAGCTCTGGAAAGAGAAGCTTAATGATCTAATTTCAAATAATGGAAGAGAACTGTTCTTTGAAAGCTGACAAATGTCTGTGACTCCTCAATTTCTCTCAGAGAGAAGGAGAGCGCTTTTTTTTATTTAACAGGGTGGTGGTGAACTGGTCTACTTTTTCATTTTTCAATGGATCATTGCTCAATAACACATCTTCCGTGCCTTTACTCATGTTACTCAGAAGTTACACATTTTCAGCAATATTGAAGAATGGAGATTTATATGAAAAGAGATAAAAGGCCTTTTTTCCAATGGATTATCACTGATATAAAATTATTATCTTTTTAGAGGCTTGTAGAAATCCATATTTTTCCCTGTAAAATTGGCAGAGAAACCATTTTCTGTATAATAAATTTTCAGTAAAAAAAATGTTCAGCCACTTCTCTGCCTAGCTATGCTATCTGTGCTCTCTGTGCCTGTGATTAAGCTGAAGTCCTTTTTGGGCTCTTGCAGGTCAGCTCTCAGCCTATGCTGGGATGTGCTTTTGCACACAATGATGTGGGTAAAGGGGAATCAAGCCAACTTTTCCTGCCCGGGAACAGAATAACAAAATGGGCCATGCTTAACTTTCAGGTGGACTTTTTATGAAAACATCCTTCCAGCCCCCAAACCCCACAATATTTGGCATAGGAACAAGCAGAATTCCTCAGATGGAAGAGTAGTCAGTGAGCTGTAGGGATGCGGACATCAGCAATCACCAGGTGTAGGGCACTTCTGTTGTGTAAAATTCTCCTGCTCCCTGCAGCTGCTTCTCCTTCCTGTTCTTCGCCCAAGTGCTCCTCACTCTACCTGAGAACACTTTTCTCTCCTTCTACCTTTCCCTTCCCTGATGTAGCCACCGTTTCTTTTCTCGTCCTCCCAGCTGGGTAAACCTTGCTCCACAGAGCATTCCTGAAATATTGTGGAGCCATGATGACTCCTGCAATTGCATTCCTCCATTTATTTATGTTATACATCCTTCTCCTATGCTGTGTTTATGTAAGCAGTTACAGCAGTGGAGCACACTATCTATAGACTAATTAGAATTTACTATAATAAACACAGCTATGAATCATGACTTTCATTATTTCCTGCTCTAGTAAACTGTTGATATAATCCAGAACAATGACAAGGAAATGATCATTAATAACAAATATTTAGTACTCACTAACTAATTAAAGCTGCTCATTAATTTATTTGAAGGATAAAGGTTAAAGAAACAGGCCATTCATGTAATTTACTGTAAATGGAAACCAAAATATCTTCTCTTGGAATTAAAATTTTCATGAAATTTTGCATATTGCATTAAGGACCTTGTGGGTGGAAAGCTACAGCTGTTTAATGAATAAACTTCCTCATTTAATTCTCAGTCAGAGCACTCAGAAGCTGTATGGCGTATATGTGAAATTGCATTAAGCAAATAAAAATGATATTTTCTTTTGCCCACTGACTTCATGGAAAAAAAAAATTGCTATGTTTTTGTGCTTTGTCTACTGCAAATGGAGCTGCAACCTTATCTCTGTGTCTCACCTTGATGTCTCTTGGTTCTGTTGTGTTTAGCTAATATAACACAAAAATAGAAAATATCAACTTCTTGCAAGAATCGAAAATTGGACTGAGAAAAGGATTTTAACTTTTTTTGTTGTTGCCTCAGGCACAGCTTGAGTTAAGTGACTCTCAAGTCTACGAAACTAATTTCTGCAGCCAATCTGCTGTAATTACCTTACACAGCTACTCCTGTCTTGTTATGCTGATGTCTTTCCCAGTCTGTTTTTGTAATGCTCTAATTCCACCTAGGCATTATCTTCCTGTTGCTTCACTATGTCAAATTTGAGTATGAGAAATTTCTAGCTGTTAAAGGCACGGGTTCAATTAACATATGGTGCTGTCTTACCTCTTTCAGAGTCTTCATCAAGAGCCTAAAGCATTTCATGTCGTGCTGATGTTCGAAACTTTCCCTAATTTTCATGTATACTGGGACAGCATGAAATGGAATGAGAATGTTTGGTGATAGCTCGAGAAAGAGGCTATTAGAAAAACTACCTTTAATAAGAACTCTGGAGTTTTCCCTGTTTATGACAGGGATTGTCTCCCATGGTATTGAAGGGCTGCTTGCTGGCGCTGAGGAGGCTGTGGAACTGCACAGCCACTTCCCAGGGTTCTGGTGGAAAATGTACTTTGGACAGAGCAGATCTTAATCGGACACTTGGGCCCCACTGCTTGATTTATGTCTGCAAATCCTTGTCTGGGCTTTTGAATCATGAAAACAAATTTGCTTGAGGTATGTTAAATGTACTGATATACTGACTCTATATCTTTAATAAAAGGGTTATCATTAAGGATTATCCCTTCAGGATATTAATTTATAGGAATATTAATAATATTAATATGATATTAATAGACAGTAATATTAATACTAGATAAAAATATAATAGGATTATAACTTCAGGAATATTGTCCCAAACTAAGAAAACTATTTTTGAAACCAAAATAATCAAAACATAACCAAAATGGGTGTCAGCAGAACAAAAACTGAATTCTGTTAGTGTTTCTTTTTGGTATAAATTATTCCATGCCTACGATATCTCATTTCCAATTTTCCAGAGCCTAGAGTCTGACTTTTGTAAAATGTATTTTGAAGCTCGTTTGTGTTTGGTCTCTCTGAATTCAGAATTATCTTTTCAAGTTGCAAAATTTAGGTGCGGATTCATTCAAGTAGTACAGTTCTAATATGCTTTTGGAATGTGATTTTTTATGTCCTTCATGGTGTGACTAGGGCATTGTCTTAGATCATGGCAGAGGAACCAGTTCACTTCCAAAGGCATTTGAGATTTTTTTGGTAGAAATTACTTATTAAATTTTATGACTTGCAACTGTCATTTTTAAGCTTAGTCTTTTATAAACAAGGGCCTGGTATATTCATCATCAATCTGTGACAGAGCTACATTAATATATATCTCATTATAGTCCAAAAACTTAAGGTAGCCTTTATCTTTTTCCCATAGGAAATGTACTTTAAAATCTAATTCTTGTCTCAGTGAATCAGAATGGGTTATAGATAGAAGAAATATTCCTACACTGTGCTTGCCATTCTCTTCTTCATTAACTTTGCATTTTCAAATAAAGGGAAAAAAAAAACCCTTAACAGAAAAACCAAAACCAGAGTTATTTTGAGCTATGTAGCTCCTCCAATCAGTCATTTATTTTTTCAAAAAATCCCACTGAATGAGTAAAAAATGATGTGCCTGTTTGCCTGTGGAAGCAGAGGGCTCCAGTGGGATCTTGTTCATTCTGTGAGTTTTTGTGACCTCTGGATGAGCAGAACACTGCACATGAATATGTACCAGCCAGGCAGATGTTACACTTACTGACCTTCACTCACTGAAACTGATAATCAGTTTGGCTGTCATTCATTGTCCTTTTGAGGCTTTCTGGCAGCAAATGAATGCCAAGGAGACATATTTGATCCTGTAGGTCCTGCCAGAAATTAGGTTTGGACTCAGATATTTTGAAATGAATCTGCGTCGAGTTTGACAACAAAGGGAAGGCTGCAGTAGTAACATGTGCAGGTGATGCACTTCTCAATCTGTTTGTATTCTCCAGACAGGGAGAGATCAGGGCCCTTTCCTGCCTTTCATTCAGCTGTGGATATCAAGGCCAAATACGCAGTAATGTCAAAACACATTATTTATTTATTTATGCAGACAAACTGCCACTGAAGTTGCACCTATGTAACCTGATGAATGGGGCATCAGTGTTTGAGTTAATAACAAGCAGAGAATTAATTACCAGCAGCAGAAGTCTTCAGCTTTGTCATTTGGAAATTAGAATGGAGTGAGGACACACATTAAATATTAAGATAAACTTTTTTTTTTTACACAGCTAATAGTGTTTTGCATACTGTAGTTGCCCACTGAATAAGTAGTGTTTTATTTAAAAGCAAATTTTCTACATTTCTAATCAGTTTTGGGTTTGTTTGTTTGTTTGTTTGTTTGTTTTTTTACCCCCCCTGGTATTCCATTAATGGTTTTCAGAGGTTCTGCAGAAGTAGATGAGGATGAGTAATACTGCACCTGCACATGCTGGATAGAAGGAATGTGGCAACAGAAGCATAATAATGTTTAAGAATCAGAACATGAGGATTTGTAAGGCTGCAGAGGCTGCAGTGAGACACAGGCCCATGCTTCACAACCATCCAGAAACTCAAAAGGTAAATATGCTGAGTGTGCTTTTAAAGTGGAGTGAAAAAAGTAATGTGGGGGGGCAGGGGAGGGGGGGGAAGAATAAAGACATTTAATTAGTAGTACTCAACAAAGATGATGTTGTTACATACAGGAATTTAGACTACAGGGCTGTAATTGCAGCTTTCAGCTGAGGAAGCATCCAGGGCAGCTCATCAGGAGCATCAGCTTGGTCCTTTTTCAGTCTGCAGTGTCTGTATGCTGATCTATTTCTCTGCCATAGCTGTACTTGTCCAGAGGGCTGTGATGAACAGGAAAGAAACCCTGAAAAAGCAACCCCCTCCCTCTGCCTCTATTTGCTCAAAGGAGAGGAATCAGAAACTCTCAGGAATATTAGGGTGATCCCTTGCTTATTTTAGCCTTCAATTGCCCTTCCATTAGCGTGTTCCACTAAAACACAGGTGTGAGGAAAAGATGCTGTTTCTAAAATCCTTCAGTGAGCTCCCAAGTTAGTGGAACTCCTTCATGGCTTTGCTGCCCAGCTGACCTCTCAGTGTTCCAGGGCCCTGGGGGTGTTGTTGGCCTCGCTGTGTGAGGTTTGCACCTCAGAGCTGGCAGTGACCTGGGCTCTTCATAGCACAGCTTGCAATTTTCAGGGGGAGCTGGAGCTTTTTGAACCCTCTCCAGCCATGAAAGCTTCTGCGCCTTTTGCTAACCCTGGTTCTTCCCTATTCCAGAGCTTTTAGCCTCTGTTTCCGTGTCACTGCTGAGTGCAGATGTGATCCGTGCTGGTTAAAAACATGCTCAGAAAGATGAAAGGAAATGGCTTTTAGACAAGGGTGACATAGAATCTCACTTGTATCCAATATTTTTGATGTTGAGAATTTATATGATAATTAAGGAAGAAAAACCCTCACTTGGAGATTTTTAAGATTTGTAAAGATGTGTTGTTAATAGTGAATATATTTTCACTATAAATACACTATCCATAATTCCATGTGGGTGTAGCCAAGCCAATTTTCTTTTTAACCTAGCAATCCTATTTAAGAAGTTCCATTTCCCCATTGACTTTTCTGCTTTTCCAGTTGTGAGCTCCAGCTGGAAAAATCTGCTGTCTTAATGGCAACTAAAATCTGATCAGCAGCACAAAACCACTCCAGAGTGGTACGTGACCACTGAATCCTTTGAATCCTGTCCTGCCTGAGACCTTAATCCTGGCTTCAGAATGACCACTTTTTTTTAAATATGGAAGACAATTCAATTTCTGAAAAATCGTTATCCCAGGGATTTCTGCAACACAGGTTCTCAGTTCCAAAGGAAAAACAGGAAAACATTTCTGACTCTGAGCAGCTGAAAATTAGGAACCAGGTAGGATGATAAAAGGAGAATTCAATATGCAGTTTAAAGAATTCGAGAAAAAGATGCCAGTGTTTGTTTTCCAGGTTATTTGGCTCAGGGGGGGAAAAAAAATCCCTGTGTATGTTTATTCTCCATATATTATCATTTTTAGTCCGACATTTAGTGTTGGTCGTGAATGTGTGCAGATGTTTGCTTTGTTTAGTTTATTTTGTCTGGAAAAAAGCATTAGTTGGCTTGTACTTAACCAGAAAACTGTTATTGTTGGGCTTACACATGCAAGTAAATAAGGTATAAAGTGGCATAATGGTATCTATTCAGCCAATTCCTGTTTATTTGTTGAACCAACCACCATTAGTGGCTGTGAATGGGTCTCATTGTGCCGGCGTCAGTGAGGTTGTGCTTAGTCCTGTGTGCTTGAGAACAGTTGGTTGCGGCTGAGAAAAAGGTTAAATAATAGGACTTGAAACACTGTTTCCCAATTACCAAGGCACTGTTACTGAATATTTGTTTTGCTCTGGAGAGGGGGACTTTGTGTCCAAGCAGAGATCTTCAAAACTGAACGTACAGGCCTGAGTCTGAGTCTGGGAGATCTGCAGCCCATTCTGTGGTGCTGTATGATGTGCTATTTCCAAATTCATGCTTGTGAGTCTTAACTGTTCTGCATGTTTTTAATATACCCAGGTCTCCTCCAACGTGAGTAACTCCTTCATTTCTGCTCCCTGCTTGCACAGATCCCAAATATCCTGAGGTCTGCCAAAATGGCATGAATCCAGTTAAGAAGAGTAAGTCTCAGATCTCCTGATGAGGAATTATGATTAAACAGATGGTATTTTTATTTCAATTATTATTTATTAGATGGACACAGAAATCACTGTCCAGTAAACACATGGCATTGATGCAGTGGAGCCCAATAGGCCCTGGCAGATGAAAAGCTGCTTTCTTGTTGGGACCTTAGGAAGTGATGGGAAGGAGGAATTGGTTCACTCAGGATGCTGGAGACTGAGCCTCAGAAGTCAAGTCATTCATCCTGCCTAGGCAGAAGGTGATCCTACCCTTGGGACTCTCATCATTTCTTTGGTTTTCCTGTGGCCTGGCTGTTCCCTTGGATAGATCAGGGCGCAGAGAGGGGTTAGGAGCCTGTAGGTTTTTCTTGTCTGGTACTGCGCAGACAATGTAAACAACTGCATTGAAAACAAAAGGGATGGGATGGTAGGGAACTATACCTTTGAGCGCTTCTTCCTCTCTCTGCTGTACTGAAGAATATCACTGGTATGTTCATTTTCCTTTGTTATCATTGGTATGCTGGTGATACTTAAATTTATCTTAATCCACTGAAAAGAGTTATTGGCTTTTTCATTACCAATCATGGGTGACAGGAAGCAAAGGACTCTAAGAGGGCATCTTGAAAGGATATCACTTTCAAAAGACAGAGAGGAAGGCTACAGAAGGAAATGTAAGCAGGGCTGATTTACAGAATACCTCACCTGGTGTTTTTAATGAAAAATATCAGTACACCAGGAATGGTAATTTGGTACATTGGTGTGGGAACCAAGGCCTTTTGTTTCCACACAATCACATTCTGGACACAGGAGAAACCTCTGGGAAGGTGAAAACGCTCCTATTTCCTGGCATCTTTGGGATTTAGTGGGAAATAGTGTTGAGGACAAGATGGAAGTGCAGTCACCACAAAAGACCAGTATCACAAGAACCTAGGAAAACGCTAATTTCAGTACCTGCATACTATTTAAATAGAAGATTGTAATCATGAGAACTTAAAGGAACCAATCCTTTTTTATCAGCTATGATGGTCTCTCAGCCTAAAGGTGCCTGCTGAACTGTTCCCACTCTCATTTCAATCCAGAAAAAAATCACAGGTGTTTCATGTTAGTTTATGAGGACCTTGATGGCCATCATTTTGAAGTTACTACTCTTCTGCTCAGTGTATTTGATCAAGGGACTGGTTTTTCCATATAGTCACAGATGGTTGCTGTTTGACAGCAAAAAAGTAAATAGGCATGAAAATAAAATATTCCTTTGTTTTGGTGAGTCAGGACAACGTCGCGTGGGTAGGAACTGCTCTGTAATCCTTCTAACTGTGTTAGCATGGGGAGAGGGTATTGTGTATAATAGCACATAGGAATCTTGCAACTTTCTTTCCTGGACTGTCTTGTTGAGGATTTGATCAACAAATCTGAGTTTGCAATGACATTTCACTGTTACCTTTTCAATTAAGGTGGTAAGCACTACCATCACAGAGCACTGTGAAATTTTGAGGGGTTAGTCTGGAAAAATCCCATCTGGCAAAGATGTACCTGATCCTGCATATCAATAGGAGTTTTGAGCAGAGATCAATAGTGCGATGAAATGCTACATAATTATTGTGTGTCTGTGCCTGTATCTACTTGCCTGCATTCACAATTCAAAAAGAAACAAAACACTCAGAAAAAAAACCCAACCGAACAAAACAACACTTCAGGTCACCAGAATTACAGTTCCTAACATAGCATTAAACTAGTTACCTAGGCACTGTAAATGCTTTTATGAAATATTTCTATGTTATGGAAAGAGAAATCTAATAAATCAATACTGATTTTGAAATTGATTAAATACTTTGGATTAAGGACTGTTGCACAGCATTTGTGGCAACTCTTGATGTGACATCTGGTCCGTGAATTCTCCTGGGGTAATTTTGTGGGACTGGAAACCTGGTTTTCCATAAAGAAATTGCTACTGACCTATTGATGCGATGTGACATCGCTTCCCTCTTTGGCAGCTTAGGCAGGAGCAGAGAGAGTTGGTCCCATCAGCCCCTACGCTGATCTATTGCCAGGTAAACAAGAAAAGAATCAGATAGGGACCGGGCCGACTGCCTCTCTCTCCCCTCAAAACAAAACAAAGAGAAATTCATGATGTTGTTGTCATCTTTTTCTCATTGTTTATCAATTGAAGTGAGGCTAAAGCAGTACTTTTTCTCACTCCCTTTAGTTTTATTAAAAATAATGAAGCTACCAGTGAAATGGGTTTTGTTTTATTGATACATTGCCTAGATAAAGACCAACTCTTAATATTCAGTACTTAAGATAAATTGTTTGGTTATTGCAAATAGTTAAAATAAAGCTGCATTACCAGGGACCTTTTTATACAGTTTTTTTTCTTTTCTTTGTCTTGAACAGTTTGGCTGGATCAGGTTTACCTGGTCAATTAAAATAAATAGTGGTTTGTTAAGCACTTGTGTTGAAAAGGAAAAGCAAGCATGCTATTCCTAAGGGCAGGGGGGGAAAAAATGTGTTGATATTTTCTTTATTATTTCATCCACTTTGGAACTTAGTGGTTTTCAAGCCATAGTTTCAGATTAGGACCTTTGAGAGAGCTCTTGCTGCAAAGACCACACCTCCCATCAGCCCAAAATTAATAGGGTAAAACACACTTTGGGGCTGGCTTCAGATGCTCATCCTCTGCCCATGGGAAGCTTGGTGGGCAGGCACCTAAGAATTTTCAAAACTTTGGTCACATAGGAGGAATCCTAGATCAGACTGGAGTTCTGGCCAACAGTTTTGGAAGAGATCTTTTGGTTCTCTTTGGTAGCATGGATTTATTAATCTCTATTTCCAAGGACATTTTGCATTAATTGTAGTTTCTCCAGCTACTGAAAATAATTGGCTTATTTTTAAGGAAAATATTTTAAACCATTCAATTTCTTAAAGGTGGTAGATACTGTGATTTTAAAATAGAATTTGCTTTGTTCTATAGGCATTAAATTGCAACAGATTATACTACAGCAAGAAAAAGAGTAGGTAAAGCTTTCAAACCTGTGTCTTCAGATATTTTCCTAAAATTCCTATTATTCCTAAAATACTAATTTACAATCGCTGTAAATCAACAGTGTAAATTTGTGTCAGTAACTTACCCTCAGCTGGGTAAAGGCAGTTGGGTAGTTCTCAGTTATAGGATATGTGGAAACAAGCATAAATATAGACATAAAAAAGGTGTTTTCACAGAAAAAATTACTTGGTGGTTGCTTACTGATGCTATCCCAGATTGAAATAAACTAAGGCCAGGAAAAACTATATCTCAAAAAAAAAAAAAAAAGTCAGAAGAGAACACAGAAAAATCTCATGGAGAAATAACCAGCAATAGTATTGGAAAAGCCTTCAAAAATAGATATGAAATGCATGTATTGAGTTTTATGGATAAGTTTCTGGATATTTGAAGTGGATGCTAATGATCACATTATTTTTAATGCTGAGTACTAAAAAAAGCTAAAGACATTTCTGTGTAGGATTTGAGTATCTGAAATAATGACTGAACATGACTAAATCAATCTGCGCTGGAAACATGCTTCATTTTATTTGTACCTGTCTTAGATTCTGTTGTTGCCATCAAGTTCTGTTGCTTCTCCCAGAATCTGCAAGAGCCAGACATTTATTTCTTCCAGCTCTTTGTCATGAACCAAAAGAGGGATTGGAAAATAACTGAAAATGTTAATGGTTTTATCATTGAAATTTTCTACAGTATATGACATGTGATGCTATTTGGTGAGCTGTGTGAAGATCAAGGCACAGATACCTAGTGATCCATGTAGGCTCAAGCTTAATTTCTGAGTAAGTACTAATATTTGATTGTTTTCCACAGCACTGTGGTCTTTCTATTATGTATCTATAATGATAGCTCCCCAGTCTGCCTTCTGAAAAATCCTACAAGCTCTCTCTGCTGCAAATCTCACTTAGATCTGTAAGAGAAACTGGCTGATAGACATATTTGTTCAATTTGTTCAATGTATCCCATGGTATAATTTTTTTTTATTGTTTCCAGCTCCAGAACTACTATGGTTAATTTTGTCTCCCTTGGTTTCCATAAAATTTATGTCTTTTTGAAAAAGGAAAATAAACCCAAATGACTAAAACATTCTTATTATTTAAGTTCAAATATTATGACTAGGCTGTTAACTTTGGTTACTGCTAGCAAGAGTAACATCATCCAGCTACCCTTCCTCTGCATCAAATTAATGGCCAGGATTTTTATTCATCTTGGCTGCTTTTTTTTCACTTTTCTCCATGTGTCTATCACTTCAGGAAAATTAATGAGTCAACACTGTACCAGTTCTAGAGAACTGATAAATGAGAAAAATCAGTCAGCTTGTTCAGCTTGTGTCTTTGCATTAAATCAATCTTGAAATAATTTATCCTTCCCATGAGCCGTGCAGATACACCGATCTCATTTATGCAGCTTCTGTGCAACTTTCTTTACAGCTTTCATTTGATTTGCTTATCCATGTGCTTCTCCTACTAATGTTGGATACTGGGCTTAATAGGATGGATGGCAAGTCTTCGTGGTGTTTCAAATACTCTGAGTAAATCAGATCATTAAAATACAGCTTAACCCAATGGATCACACTGGAGGGTAAAAAAAATCCTTCTCTATATTAAAATGAACAGAATTGTGGTTTTTTAGCATCTTCCACAGACTGGAAAATAACTAATAAAGTATGTGGAAAAATGGTATGAAACACTATGTTTGACTTTTAATTCCCTAAAGCTCAAGTTTTATTCTTCTGTCCACGTCTTGCTTTGGGATTTCATTTAAGGGAGGGGACATTTATTTGTGTTTTGTTTGCACAGTGCCCTGACACATGGTTGGGTGCTCCTTGTTGCACAAACAGGCTCAGTTTTTCATCAGAAACATCATTAAAAAATGGTTTATTATGCAGTATTCCATTCTAACCAGGTTTATATATGCCAAGACCTTGGTCATAGATCTAAACGTATTAAAGAATGAAACAGAAAATTCTGTGCTTTGTATGGCACATTTTAATATTATTGCTTTGTCTAACAGGTGAAATTGTCATCAAGTTAATTTGTGCCTGGACAGCAAGCATCTCTCTGGACACTGCAGAGCCACTCTGGCCCCAGAGCTCAGCATCCCCTGCACCTTGTGGGAGGCTCCTGCTTTAGACACAAACCTTGCTTGCTCATCTGGCTGGTGACATCCCTTGTCAGCCAGAGAGGACTTGAGTATCACCTGTCCAGAACAAAGGCAGGTCGCAATTTCCTAAGTTCTGGTGGAAAAAAGGGCTGAAGACTCACTTTGACCACAAAGGCTGAGTTTGGACTTGGATGCAAGTGCTCACAGAGGCATGTTTTTAGGGTTCTGATTATTGACCCTCTGGCCCAGGGTCTAGTCTTCCATTCTGTCTGTGCATGTTTTATTGGCTTCTGTGTTTATTTTAATTTGGTGTGTATGTAACGTGGCTGGTGCCAAACTGCCTCTGCCTGGCAGGGCACTGGGATGCAGCAGGGCCATGTCTCCAAACCTGGAAATGAAGAAGTGTCCCCAGGCTGACTTAAATGTCAAAGAGGCTCATTCTGGGGAGGACTGACTGGAAGAGGAGTGGTGAGAATGTGGCCTGCTAACACCTCACTGTCACGGTAGGACACAAAATAGATTGACCCCATATAGTTGTCAGAAGAGAGAGAAGGCTTTATTTATAATTCCAACAGTTTCTTTTATAACGTGCTCTGTAAAAAGGTCTATTATTGGTCCAGGGGACTGACGCTGCTCTCCATTGGTTAAGTAATAGGAAATAACACTTGGGGACAGTTGTTATGGGAAAGGGAACACTGCTTACTTCACCTGTTCGCAGAAACGGAGAGAGATGTTTTGAAAAAGAGAAAACTGTTAACAGCTTTCCCTTGGGAAAGGAGCTAGCAGTAGTTAGCAAGCTAAAATTCAGACTCAGAAATATTGAACACACACCTCATCACATCAGAGATCTGGTAATACTAGGAAAAAAATGCCTAGATGACATTGGATGATTAGGATGATTAGAACATGGATGATTAGGACACTGCTAAACATGTTTTTCATGCGTAAAATGAATGAGTCCCTCCAAAGACCTTAAAGATTCTTTATAAATCAACATCAGCAGCAGATATTTCAAACCAAGTCTGTTGCCTATCCCACTGCTTTTTGCCATTTGATGCAGAGCCTCTTCAACCTTACTCTGTTACTGCATTTGCCTTATCTCTGGTCAGGCTTTAATCCCCTAATAGCAAACCGAGCTCATATCAGCACTCGAATGCTGCTGTGATGTGCAGCCACTTTATCAATGTGAGAAGTGCCTCACTCCCTGACCCCGGGGCCAGGCTCTGGAGCTGCACTACAGGGCTGTACACATGCCACCAGCACGCAGGTCACACACGGCAGCCAGCACCAGGCACCACCCCTGAGATTTCCAGCACAGCAAATAGAGGTGTCCAGGTGAAGGAAAGAAAGAACAAGGGCTGGAGCTGCTGCTTCACAGGCTCGAACATTAGTCCCTCTGCTTGGAAGATAATTATATGTTTTTGATACATTAAATGGTTGGGCCAGTTGAAGAGTCATTTTAGCACAAAAAGAAAGGGTAGCTTAAAAAAAATCAAAGGATAAACAGAAAAGATGAAAAGATGAATAATTACAATTTAATAAGCCTCAACCAACTAAATGTAAATATATGCACGAAGAATTACAAAAACCATTAGAAAAACTCAGGGAGATACAACGTCTGTAATTTGTCCACAACCATGGTTTCCTCCATGCCTGCCGGCTTGACTCTAAACCAACATCAGGCCTCAAAAGGATTTATAAATCTAGGATGCGAAGTATTGCTTTCTCTAAAAGCTGAAGAAGATATAAAGTTGGAATAGAATTCAAAGGCTTAAATACTAAATTTTTTAGTAGTGAGACAGGAAAAAACAAACATGAACAAATTTTCTGGGGAGGTACTTAATGTAGTTTTTAAAATTCCTTTTCATAAAATGCAGTACACAGTTTTAAAAATCCAGAAATGCTGATTGGAAGGTATTCATCAGGTTTTCTGTTGCAAGAGTATTTCCAGAAAGAATTTCACAGTGCAATCCAATTAGCCTTTCTGTAACTGCAAAACTCCTCCCAAAACCTGCTCCCTCAGTTCATGCGCATTGAGCAGTTCAAGTGAAAATCTGTCAGTGGAACTGAATTAAAACCATAGAGCCAAGGTCTCTCCTAGTATAAATCATGTACATTGCTATAATAAAACAACATACAACAGAAGCAATTCTTCACACCACTGAGTTTTTGGCATGGGAGTTGGTCCCAGAATCCAAATCTTACTGTTCCAGCTTCCATATTTCATAATATGTCAGGAAACCTACACTACAATATGCTGTAATAATTTTGTGACATTTGAGAATAGAATAAATGTGACGTGGGATCTAAAAAAGCTAAAATAAGTTGGGATATATCTTATTTTTCTTTTTTAATGGTCTCGGTCATGCTATTAAACGGCATTTTCTCATGTGTAAAATGAAGTGGAGGTATTGTACCATGTCCTGATTTTACCAGTTGAAGCCTCGTCCTTTTTCCAAAGTCATAAAGTATATGTCAAGCACTCTGAGCAACTCCTTTATGCCTTGCTGGCAGTGCTGCAATTAGTATCACACTGTGTCATATTCGAAGCTCAGTGACTGTTAAATGTGCTATGCCTGCATCACCACTAACTACTGTATCAGTCATTTTAGATGACCCCCTTGAAAATTGCTGCCAAAAGTTTATATGTCAGAAACCACTTTCAAAATGCTTATGAAGTGAAGAGTTTTCACAGCTCTTTACCTACTTAAATACTAAAAACTGTCAGTCAACGAAATCAGGCTCGACAGTTTATATTCCAAGACTCACTATTCAAAGATTTGCTTGAAAAATTATTCCTATCATCTGTCAGCAAGTGGCTTCTGTGTTTAGTCAGTTGCTCACTTTTATATTGTGATGGCCACTGTGAGTTGCTACAAAAGACCTGCTAGACCCCTTGGTATTGTTTTTATATGGGGTGAGCCAGGGACATATACAATCGGCAGTGTCTTCATTCCCAAGTGATTTCAAAAAAATAGGATCCAGGTATTAAACACCAGAGATTTATTTACAGAGCAGTTAACAATTGATAAAACTTCTAGAGAAAGGAGATGAGGAGTTTTTTACATTTCAAGAATTTGAACTGTAAACTTATCCCATACATCCACTGCCAAGGGCCTGCTTTGATTTATGGCTCAGTCTCTATTTATTTCTTTTAATTTCCTGGATGAATATACAGGTGGGACTTTAGTAATACGGCTGAAGTCCAAGCCTAAGCTCATAATATCCATAGGCTAGTCTTTATTTTATAAAAGCTGCATAGCCATCAACATAGTGCTAAGAGTCAATATCTACAGTGAACTGCTATTAATTTAAAGTTACTCACACTTTAATTTGTAAGTTAAAGAGTGTTACAATGAATGGCAAAAGTGCAATAGGACTTTGTGTGCCCTGTTGCCAACCTGTACCACACCTTTTTGCTTCCTTTCCTTATAACACTGAGGAGTTTCCTCAGTGCCATTGGTCCTTTTGCTCTGCCTGAGCAGGTGGGGGATCCGGGCATTGGGGATTATTCAGAAAGCAAGCTTATCAGTCCTGAAGGCTGTCAACAGGACCTACCCAACAGACCTGCTCAAGGTATAATAAATGTCTCTCTCTATGACTGGTTTCTTCACAAAACAAAGTCACAGAAAAATTACACTACGGTCATCTGTCTTTTATATGGTAGAAGACAGGTTCAGCGCTCTCTTCATTCTCAAAGGATTTAATTTCCTTTTGTGTGCTTTCCATGAAATGACTCTAGGTCAAGTGCAGGACTTTGTGTCCTGTCCCAGGAAGAGGGAAATTCAAACAGAAAAGGAGAATATCTGTGTCCTTGTCTTTTGATTGCTGCTGTGTTTTACATGAAACTCTCATTAGATGGAAAAAAATAACGACGGGACTGAAAAATGACTGCAACCTACCCTCTGTGTGTTAACTATGGAGATTTTCATAGCTCTGTTACAGGTGTTGCCTCATTTTCCTACTAGGCCAACTGTCACTTAAAAAGTTAAAAGAGTTTTCTTCCTCATTTAAAGCTATCTTTTTCTCTTGAGAAGTGGGTTTTGAAGACCCGGGTGAATTCGTCAGCCAGCAGGTCATTCTGTCTGGTGCTGCCTTGCCTCCTGCAGGAAGGAGATGCAACTTGCAGAGATCCATCCCCACCAAATGCCCAGTGGCAGTCAGGAATTTGTATGTAAAGGATTAACTGTATCACAGAGCTGCTCCTTAATAAGGTATGTCTATACCATCCTTACAAACATCTGTGTGTTTACAAATGTATTTAGGTGTGTAAATATTTATGGCTATAACCACATAACACGCCTTGCCATAAATGATGTCAAATGAATACATAAACCATGCATAAAAGTGTCAGTGGCAACATCTTCACTGAATTTCATGGGCATTCAACCAGGCACTTCCCAAGAAAATGAGGTTTTGAGGTTCTCTGCTGGGCACAGAGAATTCTGAGAATCAGATTGCCCTTGGACAGGAGCAGAGACAAACCATTTCCAACAGTCTGTTCTTGTTTTTCTGTAGTCTGCTGAGGAGCCTTTTTGCTGCCTGGCCTACCATCTGAAACACCAAGCAAAGGAGGGTTTTAAAAGTTTTAACCTCCAACCTTGCTCTTGTTTCCTGGCCTGTCTCAGCATGTTGCTATCAGAAACACTCTAAAGCAAAGGTAAATGATCTCTCCTGGAGAAATTCTTCTACCCCGTAGAGGAATTGCTCCAGGAATGGAGCCATATTTTAATCGTATGACATGAGATTGTCATTGTTGCTGTACCTAATTATTGAATAATAATATTATTCAATAATTACCTAATATTAGTTGAACCTAATATTAGTTGAATCTAATATTCAGTTTAGACACATCTTCCTTGTCATAAATGAATATGATCTACTATAATAGGCAAGTGAAAGAATGATTTAGTCAAGAGCAAAGATGTTGCAAGGGAGTGGCTGCTTCCAAATCTCTTTACCTATGTAACACTGATCTAAAGTAAAGGACTGCTAAATAGAGACTTTAAGGGAGATTAGAGTAGGATCTCTTATTAGTAGTCTATAGGGACAATACTACTTGGGATTTGGTCAAATTTATAGCTGAATACAAAATCCTAGTTCGACTCTTATGAGGTTTTTTTGTTTGTTTGGTTGGTTGGTTTTTTTGTTTGTTTTTTGTTTTTTGTAGAGTTTTTCTTCCCAAAGAATCCCAGAAACCACCACGGAAAGCCTGTGACCATGGAATTTACTACAAAGCCTTTGGGGTTTAAATTGCCTGTCAAGAACACGGAACAAGTCAGACTAGAACGTTGAATCTTGATAAAACTGGACTCCTTAACCACTTGTTGTGTTATCTACCATTGCTGGAGTGATTAACCTCCCTGAGAACACAGGAATCATTTCATACTTTGTAGATGCTTTTCAAAGACTTATGTTCCAAGTGCACAATAGAAGTATGTAAAACTTTGTATATTGCCCAAAGTACATAAAATGATGATAATTTCAGCATGAAGAACATCACCAGCCCTAATCTTCAGGCTAAAGCAGACTTGTTCGAGAAAATGTCTTACTGAGATGACAAAAGAAGGTAAGGAGTGGTGAAGAAGAATTTTGCTGTGAGTAGTGTAGGCTGTTCTGGCATGCAATGTTTTTCTTGATGAAATTGAATCAAATAAATAAGCAAGCCTCAAATAGGCTGGACTAATATATGAATAGGACCTGTAATATTATTAAAGGTGGTCCTTCATAAACGGAAGTACTATCTAAACAGTATTCATTGCATTGCATTTCTGGCTACAGGGCTACTCTTATCGTTGTTTCTATTTTGATCATACCTCAGTGGGGATAAGGTCTGGGTTGTCACTGATCCTGACAGACCGTGCAATTCCACTTGTAATTCGCACAGTCATTTGCTATGTCAAATTCCTGGATCAGTTAAAATCCTCCTGCTGCTTTTGGAGTTCATGGCTGATGGAGAAAATGATGAGCAGACGGGTGTCTCAAACCATTTTGTTTCTCAAACCATTTTTGTTCCCACCATGGTGGGAACAAAATACATTGTCATTTGTACAACCAAAATATCTACATTTGCAATTTAACTTGGTTCTGTCCACACCCTGTTGTGGAATTTAGGAATTTATTGGGGTTTTTTATAAACTGTAGGAGTGATGAGTGATCTTTATCTGAGTTTGATTTTTCAAGGAAGTTCCTAACAGTTTCTGTTGTCCAGAGAAGGATTTGTTTTCCAAAACAGTTTAAAATCCTTTGCCCTCTCTTTTTCCCGTGACTTTCCTCTTTGACAACCTGGTCGGGTGAGTTCAAGCAGGGGTCAGCCCTTGTGCTGCCTCTCAAGTGTTGCTAGATGGGAAGTCATCTGAAGGCTGCATTCTTCTCCACTCGCAGGAACCAGCCCTTTGTTAGGTTAATGTTTTATATTCACTTACATTCAGCACTCGTAATATTTTTTGCATTATTGCAAAATGCCTCTTGAACCAATGCCTTTATCTACTGCTTTTTACAATCATTGTCAAACCTTGCTATTGCAGTTCAGGTTTTGAACTCCAGGTTTGCATTCTGTCTCTAGAGCTTTCTCCCTCCCAGCAATGTTAGCAGGAGAAAACATCTTGTCTTACCTCAAATACTCTGTGGTTGAGAGTTTCCTCTGACTCTCTTGTAATATTGGTAGTCTGTGGCAGAGTAGGAGGATGCTAACTTCTATAACATAGTTTGCTGGAATTATTTGTTAATTGCAAAATGTCAGAAGCCTTGTACAAGGATTCAAAAAAAAAAATTAAAATCTGTGGTCTGTTTCAGATCTAACAGTTCGGCTGAATTCTTTTCTGAGTGTGGTACTATTCTTTCCTGTAAAAGCCCTGGATTCTATTTCAAAATAAATAAACCAGCCTACTTCTAAAGTTTGCCAACCTATATTTTATTTAGATATTTAGGTTCATCTTCTTTTGGCTATATCTTATACCTGAGGCAATATTCAGGGTCTTTGTCAGTCCTTTGTCAGTGCTCCTTTAATGGTGTAAACCTTGCAAGGCACAACTGCCCCAGCTGGGCTGGGGGCGTGGACTGGAGGAGAAGGGAGAACATCCTTCTAGAAATCACTTTTCAATTGCTGGAGTCTCCAAACACAGCTTATCTCTGGTTGGTGCCACCCTTAGTTGTACAGTCATCTTTTTGTCCCCTCAGATCTCTGTGGCTGCTAAAATTCCAGCCTGGCTAGTCTATTTCCTTTATGCTTTGGCAAATGTTAAATCAATGTTTTTGCTAAATATGTTTAAATTAAGTGAACAAACTGGTTATTACCTGATTACTTCAGTCAGCACTTTGTTTAGTTGCTATCTTGTCAAAGAAAAGGTTAAATACATTTGTGTGGAGCTGGCAAATTGGTTTCTGACTTATCTTGGTGCAACATTTTAATTTCCCCTATCTGTGGTTCATGATCTCTTGATACCTCATCGAGAAAAAAATCCTGGTGGGTTTTGTTTGGTGTTTTTCATTTTTTCCCCTGTTATTTTGGAGTTTTCTTATTTTTTCCTCCCTGTTTAGCTCCCTGCTTTTTCTTTTTATTCCTTTATTTTTATTTTATTTTATATTGTTTTCTTCATTTTTGTTATTATTCCTCTTTTTTCCTTCTCCAGAACTTAAAGGATGTCAGATTTTGTCAGAGGAAAATACGGAATGCTCTATACTTGCCAGAGAAAAGTACTCTTTACACTGTCCATCTCTGCAACAGGCAGAACAATTCCTGTAATTGCTTTTTTTTTTTTGAACTTACCTTTGTAAAAGGTAACATCCAGTCGTATCAGCACAGTGCTTAGTTCTCCCTGTGCTTCCCACAGAAACTAGAGGTTTTTTGGATCTTTTGTCTTGAGGGACGGTGCTCCTTCCCTAAGGCCAAAGAAAACAAAGCCACATTGCTGGCGGGAGTATTTGTGAATTGAAATCATCAGTAGTTGAGACCAGAGCGAATTCAAATCCCTTAACACAGAACCAGGTTAACTGATTTATGCAATAGTATTGCTTCATGTACTACATAAGGCAATTTAGTATTGTGCCCTCCCAAATGGAACGTTTAAAAAAATATTTAAATTGATCATAAACCTGAGAGAGGGTTTTACTAAGTGCTTAGCCAGCTCAGCTATTGCTTGTGGTCCTTGCCTCGTGCTATAGCTCAAATTTCATTAGAAGCTGCTTTTCATTCAAGTTAAATAATCCCTTAAAATCCTTATAAAATCGGAAGACACACATGCTTGAACTGTTTTTCTTCCACTAAAGCACACATTGCACAAATGAAGCTGACTTTCAGATTATGATTTGCACAGTACTACATAATGTAAATGCATCTGAAATTTATAGCATGCCACGAGCTGTTTAATACTCAACAGTTAAACTGCTGTGTCTCTACAGCAAGCTGTAATAACTAAGGATTTAATACAGAATCTGATATCTGGACAGTTATTAACATTGTTTTCCTAGTATTTTACTGCCTGCTTGTAAACACTAGTTTATTGAAATGTATCTACATGGTCATATAAACTGTGAAAAAGACCACGTTGTTTACTTTGCCAGAGGTACTGCAGAAGTAATGAAAAAGTCTGGACCATGAACTTAAACATCCAATCCTATATACACAAAAAGAATAAATCCCTTCCTACCACTCTGCTTTGACCTTGTATAGCTGCTCAGGCTTTTGACAAACAGCCAGAGGAAGTTGCTGCTCTGGAGATCTGGTTTGTTTGAGCTAGGTTTTTAAACTCTGTAATTCCCTTTAAAGAACTAGGGCTCCCTCCCTTCCCCCTTTATAATCTGTAAAACGGAGGAAGGACACTTCAATGTACAGTGTTATTTTTACTGCTGGATGGATCTTGTGCCAACAGAAATGCAAGGTTTAATTTTATTAGACTGTAGAGAATAAAAATACCATAAGAATCTCAGTAAATGGTTATGAGTTGATATAGTCATGTTTCCAAGTATCTCCTCTGATCTAAGTGTATTTTAAAACTTGTCCTTTCACTCTTTATCACCTTAGATAAAGAATTTAGGCAAGGTTTTAGCAGCTATACCAAACAAAACCAACCAAATAAAAAAATACATAGATAGGGAAACTGTTGCCTAGGTGTTGAAGCTAGTAAAGTGTAATATTAGCTGGCAGAAGAAACGACAGGTCATCCAATAGATTCAAAAATTAGGCCAGGATAAGGATTTACCTCCATTCACCTAATTGAACAAAGCCTAGCTGAATTGTCAGAGTCAATCCATATCATCCTCCCCAATGCTGGGTTTTGGGAAATAAATCTGCCTTGTTCATCAGGAAGGGGAAAAGTGAAGAAAATTAGCAGCTGTTTTGGTAGGGAGGATGTCATAACTTAAGCTACCAGCTCAGCAGGATTCAGTCCAGAATCTGTACAAATAAAAGCAGGTTTCATGTGTTTTTTGTACAGACCTTCACTTTCTAAGGTTGGACCTATATTTTGAGACCTAAAGTCTACAGGAGCTTACTCTGTAATCCATGGCACGTGTCTCCCTGCTCTCTAGCCAGTATTCTTTGCTAGATCGAATGTTTCACAGCCCCTTTATGGATATTTTACTCGCTTTGTTCACAAAGGTAAGTACCTGGCAAATGGAATCAGGTTCTAACTTGGTGAAAGATCCTTCCTTGTTGTTTATTCTCTATAAAATTTGCTCTAATAGGAGAAATTTCTAATTGAATTAGGTCTCCAGCTAACCTCAAACACTGCACAGCTGCTTCATATATATATATATATGTATATGAATTTTAGATACCTGATTATTACAACCTGTTCGATGGGGTTTTTGATCTAGACATAAACATATGACAGAATAGGCAGAGAACACACCATCCATCTCTGGCCCCTTCTGAAAATTTCAGGCACTCAGAGGCACTGTTAGTATTTTGGATTGAATCTTGGAGAGAAAAAATGGAGCATAACATAGGAGTAAAAAGTAGATTACCTTATTAAAGAAAATGTTAGAAGAACTACTAGGGTTCTCACCATTTTCATAGACTTCCCATGTCAAACATCAAGTGGTGGTCTGTTTTTGTTTGATTGTGTGCCTGTAAACGTCTTTTCGATGGAAAGGAAATTCCAAAAAATTCATACTGGTCGCATTTTTTTCTTTTTTCTTCTACATTCTCGAAATGTATTTTTCAATATTAGAAAATAAGCGTAAAAAAAACCAAAGAATTACCAGTGGAAGAAGAGTGTTTTATTTTTAGCATTATGGAACTTAACTGTTCTATAATTTTTTTTTTTTTTTTTTTTTTTTTTTTTTTTAGTATGAGTAGGTATTTTTTACATTTACAGGTAGAATAGGTAGCTCCTTTGCTGTCTATCTGCCTCCAGACTATTTTACTACAAGGTTTGATTAATCCACTTGTACATGAAAAGAGTGAACACAGAATGATTCTCTGATTCAGGCTGTGGCTTTTTTTAAGTCTGTTGAGTGTACCTATCACTAATTTTACGTTTCTACTAAATACAGATACCAAAGGGACTGTAACTAGAAGACTAAAAACGACGCAACAAAGACACAGAGCACTACAGTCACTAGTCAATAGCCCTGTTTGTCTTTTACCCTTTAGAATGACATTTAAAAAGTCCTAACAAGGTCTAAAAGGGCTTC
>WBMY01017835.1:896854-908442 GCA_013397315.1 Donacobius atricapilla
GTTGGGGTTTTATTTTGAGTACAGCATAGAAGTGTCAGATAGCAACATTTAAATGAAACATGAGAAGGCAGGATGTGATTCTTTTTAGTGAAGTTTTTTTCTTACAAGTTTCTCCTCTTTGGCTAAATAGATCAGCTGGTATGTGTACATATACATATATATATGTATGTATATATATTTTTTTTTTCTATTATGTGGCTGGAGATACATTTCAAGACCAGATATTTATTCTCTATATTCCAGCATGACCTGGGGTCTCCCATGCACATATAAAAGAACGCAGAGATGCTTTGAGCAAAATCGAAGTTTTTTTGGTACTCCTCAGTTGCTGTCCAGCACTGCAGCTCATTTCATTTCACTCTCAGATGCCCAATCTCTGAATGCAAAGCCAAAGCCATTTTTTTTTCCCAAGATTGCTCTTGCTTCGACAGAATTGTAAGAGCAGTGGCCAAAGTTCTCATAGCTCTATCACACCTTTTAACACAAAGTTGAATTTTTCCACGCCTTGGTTTTGCCAGCCTAAGGCATGATTAAATGGCCATGCCACTTTAAAATGACAGAACTAGGACTTAAATGAATGTAACCTAATACCTGAGATATGTTTTCTGACATCCTAGACCTAGGGCAAGTAGGCTGGTTTGATGTCATCATCTGGCATAAATGGGCTAATCCGTATCTCTAAATTAAAATTCCGGGTATGCTGGTGTTTTCTTCTACACATATATATTTAAAGCAGAAAAGTACTGGTAGGGATTGCATTAATATAAATGACAATGACACACGAAGAATTAGAGCCAGCTGTCAAGGTAAAGACAGTACTGCAGGAAGAAAGCTTCTTCAAACCTACCGGTATAGGATTAATGTTTAAAAACCTATCATAATTATCCTCACTGTGAACTTGTTTTTCAGATCAGCATCTTATTTTAAAATATACAGGCATGCATAAAAAATAAATCCAAGTCAAATATGCAAAATACATATTATTATGGCTCATTAGAGCTCGATGCTCATTCTAAATATGGAAGTTGCCATCATCCTGCTTCTGAGATCCAAAAGGAATTTGGGCAGGAAAGAGAGAAAGTATAAACACAGTAGTCTGTGAAAGACTCAGCATCTCCTTGATCACTCTTGTGGACCATCATTTACACTTCAAACCTGAGAGCTTAAAACCTTAACACATAAGGAAATCTGTGTTTTGTGCTGCTTCATCATGGGTGCAAAATTTGCACAACCCCCAAGACTTGTTCCTGAGCTGCCCATTTGAAACACTCCAATCCTGCATGGAAATGGCATATTCTTGCTCTGTACAGTGTACATGATCACCTTTGCTCACAAGAAATGGCAAAGTGGCCACAGCAGGTTCCCCTTTGTTCAAGCTCCAGCCCTTGTATCACTTCCTATTGCTGATTCTCAGCTTTAGCCTTCAGCCTGGTCATCAAGTAGAAAGGAAATCAGCATATTTCTTGACTGACAAATTCATCTGTAGGTGTTAGGGAGTAAAATGATGGTAACTAGCAAAAGAAGCTATTTAAAACTACTGTAGCACAGGTGCTGATACGAAAGTTACTTGCAATTTTTTCTTTCTAGCCGAGTTATTGTTTTGAAAGTTCTCGTGATGATTAAAAATGGTACTACACTATCTATTGTTTTTTGCTTTAAGACCAAGACTTCCCTTGACTTTGCTATTGTGTCTAAAAGGAAGTTGGATTTTGCTGGCTGATGATTTCTTCACTGTCAATAAAGTCTAACCTTCAAGAAAGAAGGTTAAACTTAGCACAGGTGCATACATATAAATTTTGGGTGGAGGAACATAAACCTTGAACAGAGCACTCCTCAGTTTACTAAGGAACAAATGTATGAAAACAGAGCCCCCCAAAATAATGATACCCACATTCACCTATGCTAGCATCGATTTTTGAGTTATCTTAGACTCATATGACAGAAAAAGGGTCTTAAATTCCATTTGTTTTTTATTTGCATTGAGCATAACCACATGAACTAATGTATGAAAGTAAAAAAGATACATAAGTCCAACCCAATCATGCCACAAAAGTAGACCTTAGTTTTATGCATCTGCACTTTTTATTTTCTTTTTCATGTTGCCATTTTCAAGATGAAAAACAGGCTGTATGACATAAAATTAATTATCCCCATATACTTAGCTGCATTAGCACTCCTAGAGGTGCCTCTCTGAATAGAAATATAATAAATTATCAAGGCACCACTGTGAGCTTGAGCTACCTGTTTTCTAATAATCTACAAAATCATTCACTAAAATAAATATTATAAAGATTTTGATATCCCTAATATATTTCTTAGATTGTACATTTTTTCTAGACTGTTCTTGTTGTCTTTTGGCTTAGTATTTTCTAGAAGGTTGAAAGGACAAGAAAAACCATACTGTAAATCTGTTGGCTCCTACTTGATAAATTATAAAAAACTTTTGATCTTTTGATCTTGAAACAACATAACCTAAAAGCCTTTTCCTTTTGGCTGGAATCCCAGACTCCAAATGTCATTCAAAGGATACATTTTCATGATAAACTATTTGATGCTCTACATCCTTGTATAAATTTCTATTTTCTGTATTTTGTTTGTTATATTGATGCTTACCATGAGCTTTCTCATATTCAACTTCAGTTGTTCAACTAAGGCTATACAAGACTGGATATTTTAAATAAAATTTAAAAGGGTTTTTTTTTTTCCAAAAATGAATACCAGAACTTGGAGAAGGTGCAGTTTGAAGTGGAGACAAATTAATCTTTCTCCATCGTAAGATGAAACAAAATAATTTTGAATTAAACATGTGCTACTATACTAGATTTGAGAAGAGAGAGAGATGTTTGTGAGAAAGAAGGGAAGAACAGTAAGGAATTAGTATTAGAAAAGCTGCCTTGCTGAAGATTACTTGGGTAGAGATACACAACCAAAAAACAGATTTTAATTTCATTTTCTCTTTATGGCTTATTATCCAACTAATTGTCTTTTTTAACACAAATTTTGCAGTTGAAGGCAAGTCAAATTTCTTTTGCAATAGTGGAACATATACTGTGGATAAATAGTGAAGATTCATGGTGGTGTGTATATTTTATAAAAAATGACTAAATCCTTGTCACCCAGTATGTCATTACATGTAAGTCAAGAAAATATTTGGCTTCAGTCAAGTTTAATTTAATGAGAAGAGTAGGAAATTGATTCACTATGAATTGTTTTAATATTACTGCATAATACAGCCTTGCAAAATTTTCATGAAAATTTACCAGTATGGATGCAATTATTTATTTCTTTGCCTTTTTTCTTGGTAATCAATCATGGTGATAAGTTAATATTTTTTTTCACTGCATTGCTTAATATTATTCATTTCACCAAGCTGAATGAGGAAAATTTTGTTAAACTGCTATACTATAAATACATATTTCCGTATACTTGTCTTTTGTAAATATATTGTTGTTGTAGCTCTGTAGCTTTCTTGCGTATTGGGGATATAATCAACATTGAAATTGAAATAGAATGCAGGAGGGTTACGACAAAATGGCAATTGTAAACGGCACAAACTTTTTTAGTTTGTTCATTTTTTTTTAATTTTAGGAACCTTACAGGCATAAGATTAATATAAACTACATGATAGAGCATATAACCCTTGCTGGGTTTATATTGAAGAGAAATATCTTTAGCACTTTGATAACAGATTTGTAGCATTTTTTTTCATGAATTAAATGATGATATTTAAGCTCCAGGTCCCATCAGTAGTGCAGCACTAATGGTTCACTCATCTCCCTCTACGGATGCTTGCACAGGAGGTGTGGGACTGACAGGTGGGTCTGCATTTCACCCAGAAGAGGACTGACAGTGATTTCCCTGGTCTAACAATTTAAATTGAGAACACTAATCTATCTCTTTCCCCATTGCATTATTTGTTTGGATGGCCTCAGGATTCAAAGTGGGTGTCAAAGCTGTGGTGTTCCATGGAAGATTTTGGGTTCTGTACCGAGTTCAGTACATTTTGAAATGAAGGAAGTGTCTGGTTATGAAGCTCAGCCCTCATCAAGCACTTCTGTGCACTTGGATGGTTCAGCTCTGTGACGTTCTGGACCTGGAGTGGCACTGCAAAGAATCAGAAACCTAGAAAATTTGGTCTCTATTCATTCCTTCTGTGTCTTTATCCGATAATGATGATGTTACTACATTATTGAAAGAATTCTGTATCTCACCAAAATTAACATGAAAATCCAGTTTAACGTCAAACAATTTTTCTTTTGTTAATTTCTCATTCGATGGTGTGGAGCTGGTTGAGATGCTGGGGTGGTTTTCTGTTGTGGGAAGATCCCTGTCAGTGACAAGGCATTGAGGTGGCTGAGAAACTTCTAGTTTCTTAAGAGAGAGAAGATTGAAAGTAGAGAAACTGAGCTGGAGGAAACAGAAGGCAATTTCCAGCAAATACTTACTGGTCCTGGAGATCATGAGAATGTTCAGGGTTGTTGAGATTAATAATGAAAATCTAATTACTGTAAGTAATATGGTCTGTAAGGCAACAAGCTAGTTTTACTATTAAAGAGGAGGGGAAAGAAAAGCAACAAAACCAACCTCTTATTTGCACAAACAGAAAATATTTTTGTTATGGAGTAAAAGTCAATGACTGAGAAAATAATGAAGGCATCTATATGAGGGTTTATGACGATGGTTGCATCTGCCAAAGGGTGGAATATTTTTCCATGTTCAGGTGAGTGATGCCAGGACTGAATATTAAGTTTTGACCAGGGATATATTGTATAATTTTCTTTCTGGCATCGTTGATTTAAACATATGAATTGAGCTGTGCAAGAGTGGGAAGCAGATAAACTGTCATTAGCATCATTCTAGTAACACCAGCTCCAGTGAATACCAAACAGGTTTATACTTAGCAGGAGAAAGTGAACGTAGCTGCAGTGAGATTTGAACATCTATTAACAGCTTGTCCAGTGGCTGAGATTAGAGCAGTCTCCTGTCAGTTGATGTGTTTCACTCACAAGTGTTCTGCTTAACATTAAGATAATCACTGTTTATGAAAAGACGAAAATCAAAAATATGTACAATAAATCAGACTGCCCTATAGGATACTAGGTCCGTGCCTGGTCATATATAGAATTTATTACTTCCTTCCTCAATGCACAAGACTGAACTTTCAACAGATACAGCATTTAAACCTAAAATTTAGAGCGTGTTATTGCCAAATAGTCTTTTGCTGCTGTGGAAAGCATTTCAGCTTGTGATGCAAAAGATAAAACCTCTTCTAAATTTCCCACAAAACAAACAAACAAACAAACAAAGAGGTATATTTCCCAGAATCTGCAACTAGGGTAGAACACCTACATATTTTTCAGTATGAATCAATGTACAGTAGTACATTGGTTACTAGTAATTTCCACCATTCTACTACCATTTTTTGTTGCATTTTGAGGCTTTTCGGGTTAGTTTCTTTTCGGCTTTGGTCACTACTTACAGCGTTGAGTGCTTTGGATTCAGGGTAACCTCTCTGTTTTACTGCTCCCAGCTAATGTGTGGCTGCAGGACAGTGTCACTGTCCCTTCACTTATGAACAATTGTGTAGCGCAGAGTGGAGCATGGTCTGGTTTTCATCCCAGCTTTATGAGTGAGAGTTGCTCTGGACTAGAATATAGGTGCGTGCCACCGATTAGGAGCTGTGTTGAGCAGTGCAAAACTGTCTGTGAAATATTTGCAGGTCCTGACCTAATGAAAACCTGAGGCCAAGACATGCAGAAATAAAGCCTTCAGGAAAACATTGAAAATATATGCTTAAACACAAGTGATTTCTTTATGATTTAAATGTCTGCTTAATGTGCTCCCCTCAATATCAGCTTCGAGTTTCAAGAAGCTGAAGGTGTGAATTGCTTTGTGTGATTTTGCCATTATAGTGTTGGAGAACTTGTGGATATTTTCCCATAGGAAAGCAAAGAACCAGTCTCCTTCCTGGATGTTTCTTCAGCTGCAATAAAAGAAGGCTGAACTTGAGCTTTTCGGGGGCTGTGATTAAACAGGTATTGACTTCTCTGATTCAGAGAATGACATTTATATGCCTGGTGGAAAAAAGACAGTTCCAGCTTTGACTCCATTGGATAGTGGAATCAGAGGTTAAATATAGTAACAGTGGTAAAGAAATTCAAGCAACTCTGAGTTTGTTCAGAAATCAGTTAACACATGGTAATTCATTAGAAATCTGCTCTCAGAAATGTGTTCTAACCCCTTATTTCACATGGATCAGCTGCAGTGGTTCTGCTGAATGCCATGACAACTAAATCAGTGTTAAGAATTCTATTTGTCAAGCAAAACACCTTTGTAACACATAACAGAGATGGACGTAGATTAAATTATCATCTCACCTACTTCATAAGACTATTATAATACATACTGTTTTCCATAAAGAGTACACGTTTTCCGTAAAGAAAACAATTGGATGCTTCTGTCACCATAATCTCAATAACTTTCCGGACTCTGTCCTTTGCTTAATTGACTGATTGCTATTATTGAATGGCACACTAAGTACATCATATAACATTTTTTTTATTTTGCTTCTTAGAGGCCTATGGAAATTAAAAAATTATTGAGCACAAAAATGCTATTATCTCTGAAAAGAACAACGAAAAATGTACTTAAAAGTTAGTCTTCTCTATACATTCATTAGTTGTGGGTATAATCTTGAGAAATTTTATATGGCAAGAAGAGGAAAGTGGCAAGCATTTAGTGTAGAATTCAGATAAAAGTGACTTGGCTTCCTGCTTACATTATATAGGTGAAACTGGAAAAGAAGATTGCTCAATTCCTTTTGCTGCCTCAGGAGGTAAGTAAAATAGCTTGTACTCTGGTCTTCGAGAGTTTGAGGGGTTGTAAACTTTGGGCTTCATTTCCAAACCTGCTGGAAACTCTGTCATCTGTTCCAGAGATACACATCATCACACACACATCTGGGCTAGCAGAACATCTTTGAGAAGTGTTGGTGCTTAATTGGAGTTATGGAACTGTTGAATCTTTGGATCACAAAAATTTCCTCTAAAGCAAAGTGAGCTGGAAATTTTAATAGGAATAAAAGATATTGCACTTACAAGAACAGTAATTATGGCCCTTGTATCTCTGAAAGGCCAAGAAGAACTGCCTGTATCAAAGCTCACAGTCTTGACTATTAAAATAAGTAAGAATTAAATTAAGTAATAAATAAGAAATATATCTAATAATATACAAATTTGATATTTCTTGCCATGTCATATTTCCCACCCTTCCAGGCAAACCTGGTACAGAGAAATAATGAGAGAAGTGTAAGTGCCATGTTCAATCTCTGATGGAAACAGGAACGTAAAAGTCTTCTCTTATCTCTATAAAAGTGAGTGGAGTTGCTTGTTCTGCAGTGTTAAGTTTAACATTGAAAACACTGATGAAACAAGTGCGTTGTGCCTTGAAAAATGACTCAGCCTTACATACAAGTGATTTTCCATCTACTTCAGTCACCAGTTCACTTTTGTTTGGCCACAGGATTAAGGCAGAAATATGAAGCAACACTGTTGCTCTGATGATTTTTCAGCTCTTTTCTATCTCATTTTCTGAGCATTTTGCACATTGGCTGGATGGACGCAGCCAGGGACCGTGGTTGATGTGTCTGTGTGCAGGCTGGAGCTAGTGAGGACTGGCATCCCTCAGGGTCCCTTGACAATGGCAGGATTCCTTTTCGATGACATTGTGACATCAAGTGAACCCTCAGCAAGTTTGCAGGTGACCCCAAGCTGAGAAGTGCAGTTGGCACAAGAGTAGGAAGGGATTTCATGATTTCCCACGTGCAGGGGGCAAGCATTTTCCAGTAGCAGCAAAGTAAAGTATTTTGCATTACCAGTAGCAAAGCTCTGGTAGATCCGAAGCTGCACAGCTCCATGTCCCGAACTGTGGCCAGTGACGAGGCTGAGCATGTATTACTGAATACACATTACCTGACCATCTGGCTTGGAGAACTTGTACCACAGCAATGGGTACCCACACATTCAAAACCCAAAGAGTTTACCGTGCTTTGCAAAGCTAATTTTGGAAAAATTACTATGCGTGCTAGAAATTATTACATGAGTTATTTGAGCCATGAATACAGGACCCAACACTTTCCTGTTGCACCACTGAACCTGCAGAAAGGAAACAAGCAAAAAGCAGCGGGATTACGTGTTCCAGAGCTGACATTTATCATGAGGACAAGTTACAGGCTTCACTTCTCAGAGTAGCCTCTTCTTGTTGTGGTCATCTGTAGATATTGGACAACATTAACATTTAGGAATACAAATGTAGTGAAATTGATTTTTAATGTGATGATTTTCTGTATTGTGATTTTGTTGTTGTTGTTGTCTCATCACCTGAGAGCTGTCTGGAGTGTACATAAGGCTGCACAGGCTTGCATTTTGGAAACAGTAGAAAGTCTCTATTAAGGCTTTTAGTTGCAAAATAAAATCCCTGTAAAAATATCATTGAAAATAGCTAAACTTTATGATATAAAATCTAAATGATTTCTCCATTAGAAAAGGATAAAAATTTGACAAGAAAGATCTAACTGGCAAGGTTAGAACATAGTAAAGTAGGCTATCCTCATTAAAATAAAATAACAACAACAAAAATCCTGCAAATTAACTAGCATAAATGATTTCTGGAATCTCTTTCCTCTGCTGGCAGATGATAGTGGTTATACTAATTATAGTTACATTTTCTGCAGAAGTTTACGAATAATGCATGAAATTAAGATACTGTTTCAGGTTTTGTTTGTCAGATATTAAAATTACAGAGACAAAGACTTTATGAGAACTTTTTGAGAGCAGTAATCTCAGGAAATGGGCAATCCAAGTTCAGCATTGTTTTGGCATTACATTCCCTTTGCAGTAAAATGCTGAACAGATGTATCTGATAGCAGTTGTAACTTATTCAGAAGGAAGCCTGCCAGTGCTAACCTACCACTGGTGGAAAGCAATAAAATGTCTCTGGAACCTGTTCACTACATATGGCTCGCCCGAGGTTACTGTCTTGCCTTTCTTACAATGTTACCCAATAAATCACAGAAAATATGGATTCATTTTGAACTTAAATGAAATGAGACAGGAAAAAGAAGAACAAACCAAAAAACCTGAAGTGCAGACTGTGAAGATTGTTAGATATTTTCAGACATGAAATCAGCTATTTATAAGACTAGACTATTTAAAAATTCCCTAAAATAGTGCCACTAAAATGCTTCTATTCTTGCCTAATATACTTATTTTCTTTTCAGACAGAAATGCTATTGCAACACACACTTATATAACATCTGCTGTGTTAATTATCAATACATTACTAAGCCCTCAATTTCCTTACTCAAACATAATTCTTTGAAACATTACAAGAAACAATGGATTTAGGAGTATATCACTTGGGGATTTGATGTACTGTTCAACTTAGATTCCTTCATTCTGGCCAGATGGAGTTCATAAGAAGTTGTGGGGGAGGAAGCCTCTAAAGTATTGCCAAAAAATCTTTACTGCACATGCAAGATTTGCAAAAACGGTGAAAGAGCAGGTTATCCAACCAACCAGCAGCCTGTAGGGAGAAAAAGCATAGGTTTTCCATATAAATAAGTTACAGCCTTAATGCAAAATCAAAGGTAACTCTGTTTCAGACTGGAGAAGGCGTGTTCTCATGTACTGCAGCTTCTATTTGAAATGAGCCATTTGCTTAATCTGTGCCCATATCAGTTTCCACAAAGGTAGTAGTTAGATAAAGAGTTGGATTCTTCCTGTGATATGTATCAAAGAATACGACTTTGAAAGATAAAACCAGAAGAGATAAACAAGCAAAAATTCTGCATGTTCGATTTTAAATTACTTACATCTGGAAGGGGGGTAAAAAAAGTACATTTTCAGTTACCTGAGGAGGGATTTGTATCATCTGCATCTGAGCCTGGCTCCTTGACCTGCCTTTAAGACAAAAGAGATGAGCTGCCACCTTTAGTAAGCCAGCTGACTTGTTTTGAAGATTTCTGTGCATGATGAGAGCAGCTAATGTTTCTATTTTCCCACTGCTGCTCCGGGCAGCCTGAGAGGCAGTTCAGTGTTTACACTGGACAGTATCATCCTTCCCCCATGGCCAGGGGGATGTCACGGCACAGAGTTTACTCTGTGAGCACAAACGAGCCCAGAGACAGTGCACTTCATCGTTTTCCTAATTTATTTCTTCATTTACTCTGCTCGTGATCCTCTTCGGAGAGTGTAAATTGTCCTGGAATTCAGCAGCCAGGAGCCAGGCCCAGGCCAAATGGCATGTATGTTCATTTGGGTAATGAGGCGATTTACAGAGAGACTCGTCTTTGGCTCCAGGTGCGCTCGGGGTAGCTGAACCCTGGACCACCTTGTTAAACTTGCCTCCTTATTAGACACACCTTGTGTGGAGGAGTCCTTTGGATGGGCAGAGACTTGATATGAATGAATTTGCCTTAAGGTCAAAGACTTTTTTTTTTCCCCCTCAGGAAAGATATTAATTTATTGCATCATATTGTATCTAGTAGGACGCTGCTTAAAATATGTATAACATTCTTCAGGCATTCAGAAAATGTTTATTTAAAAGGATTGACTATATAAATAAATTTAGAGAAAATATGAATTTATCAAATGCTACAATTAAGGTTCCTGTGCTTTTCTTGGCGGTTCTTCCTGAGGAACAAAATTTTTGCTCTTTTGGAACAATGAGCCTCATTCCTAAGGGTCATAAATCAAATCAAAGTAGCCTGAGGGATTTATACCAGAGAATGATCTACACCACCAGGTAAAATTATTCCCAAAGGAAGATTCTTGGTGTAATTCCAATGAATTCACTGAATAAATGTGTCCCTTTAATCATATATGAAATAATCCTGCTTCCTCATATGCAATGCCACTGGCTTGCAGAAAGAGATTTCTAATATGCTATTTCCTATCTATTCACTGGCTGAACTGAAACTAATAACATCCCTTCAGCTGATTTCTTTCTCTTACACAGACAATATCATTACTTTGTTACTTTATACCACTTTTAAAATGGAAAGTAAATATTTTGACAATAAATAAAGATTAGGTTCCCTCAGTATACTTAAATTCTTTATGAGATTTCATTAGAAAATATATATATCTATACCGAAGAGTTGTAAATGCAGTCTGTAGTGTAGCTCAACAAAGTTATACTCTGAATCTTTTAAATTATCATTTCTGTGTGTTAACCTAATATCTACAAAGAGATAGGAAAACCATAAGCCTTTGGAACAAAATAAGATGTTAAAATATATGTTAGGAATTAACTTGATCTTGCCTTTTCTAGTTCTCTGAAGGAAATAGAATATATTATAAGCACTTTCTTGAATTTTTTGTAGGGCTTGAAACTGCTGATGTTGTTTAGAAACAGGTTTCCTCTATTTCTGCTGCTTTGAATTGTTACAACAGTAATAATTTTTGCTTGAAAGTTACGATCTTATTTATACAAAGAAACTGAGGCCCAAGCAGAGCATTTAGAGTGATATGTCAAACTCCACAGAGACATTTACTATCAGCTATTAGCCCTGCACAAAAAAAAAAAAA
>WBMY01017835.1:917541-932713 GCA_013397315.1 Donacobius atricapilla
AGTGGGGGGGTGTCTTTGTTTGTTTGTTTGGTGGTCTTGGTTTTTTGTTTCATTTTGTTTTGTTGTTGGGGTTTTTTTTTCCAGGTTGGGTTTCTTGAGTTTTGTTTTGTTTTTTTAAGTGAGTCATTGTAGATTCCTGAACTATTCATGCAAAAGAGACCTGAGCTGGGAAGACCAGTGATGCTCAAAGAGCTGCTCTGGTAAGAGGTGATATTCTTGTGAGTGAGCAAATGTCTAGACCATAGAAAATTTCTGCAACAGCAGATGACAGTCAAAGGCTTTCAGAAGTCACAAAGGAGAAGATAATTGTGCCAAATGAATCTTTGTAATGAATCTAGTCCTTCTGCTTTGCGCTCTCTCTCTTTAAAAAAAAAAAGCTAAATGCCTTTTCCAATGACTGTTTTGGCACTATTACGTCTTCTCTTCACCCCTTAGGAGAGCTTTTACCTTTAATTTTGGTGTTTCCTGCTGTGGCCGTGCTATTACTTAGCTATGACAAGAGTTTTAAAATTACGAACATGTGGGGCTGGGGTTGCTGCATTTGGCTTTACCCTTTCAAAGTGGCTTGTTGATGTTAATATACAGCACCCCTGCTGGGCTATTTTTTCTTATTCTGACTTTCTTTTTTTGTTGCATTTTGCATGCGGAGCCTGAGTGATTAATATTTCATCAGTTCTTTAGTGCAGAATGTCACAAGGATGTGTTGCATTTGGCTTTTCTGGAGCTCTGTTGCCACTGAATTGTGACTAATAGGTGGAACTGGACCTCTAATGGCTTCATGGGATCACCATCAAATAGAAACAAACAACTGTTTGCCACATCATTAATCTGTAAGAAGTTCATTAAATATTTTCATCTGCATTTTAAATGTTATCTTCTCTACAGTTTGTCATAAATTATTCTGATAATGTATACCCCTGACTTAATTCAATGTTTAATGTCAAATTCAATGTAAAGTAGCACAGTTTCATTAGTAAAGTGGTCTGTTGCAAAAAAAAGGGTTACAAAATTTTATGAAAAACAATGTCTATTTGTATGTTTTGACTAGAGATGACATAAGGGAATGTATTTCAAATTTTTGCAATTTTGAAACTCCTAAATAAAAAATGATTGTATGTACACACATGTATATACATAAATACCAGATGCTGGCAACACAACCACTTAATCTAGAAAATATATTTGTTTTCATAATTTAAATTGGATGTAATTTTTCATGTTTAGCTGGAAATCATCTTGTGTTTGTATTAAAAAACATCAAGAAGAAACAACATATTTTTCCCCAATGATTTTATTGCAAACACAGGATAATTATATGGAGGAATTGCAATTTCATTTCTTTCTAAAATGAATGCGTGCTTTACAGCTGTTGGTGTGTGATTCTCGACATCAGTTTTTCATATGCACATCACATTGCAGACTTGGGGTAGCCTTGCAAAACAGCAACAATGGTGATGGTGGGTGGCAACCCAGGGAGAGACCAGAATGCCAGGATTACACGGGAAAAAAACAGGACTTAAAAGCGAGGGGATATAATCAGCTTAGCTAAAACTGCAAGAAACTCAGGCTGGAGGGCTCTTTGGTTATATTTCTACCAGATAACCTGTTTGAGCTGGAGTATAAGTGGATAATCCACATAAGTGCTCTTATCAGAAGGCTTTGACTCTATGGAGTGATCTCAGTAGGATACAGTTCTTCTACCAAAACCTCAATGATCACATTAACAACTCAAAAAAATGCAGTGAGCACTGGCTTTTTAAGTCACATGTAAAAATAATTAATTTTCTGGTTTGACCCTGTTTTGGTTATTTTTTGAATAATTTTCTTTCTGCTTGTTATTTTCAAAACCTAAATAGGGAGTGTTTAACAGCAGACTTATACCCAAGTTTACCTGGGAAAGACACAAAGATAAACAAATCCAACTGTTCTCATATAAAGTATGGAGGACAAATATATGAATTGATGTAGTGTATCTTTTAGAAAAATAAAGAACATTGAAAAATAAAGAGCAAAAGATATTATGAGGATCATCTCTGAATTTTAACTTGATTCTAACACAAGGATAAAGTTTCATTACAGTTTCTGCTCTGACCTATCAAGCAGAATGAAGTTGATTCTTTTGATTATTCATTCCCTGATGCCATTCCTAGAGTAGATAAATTTTCCTCCAAAATTCTCAAAGAAAAATGTGTTGTGGGAAATGAAGATCAGATTGTGTCACCATCCTATTGGATTTGAAGGCAAGCAGAGCCTCGTCCCTGATGATTTTGGGTGATTATTGCATGGTCACCTGGTGGTAAGGTTTCTTCTACTTCCCGCTGCATCTACCTTTGATCATGTATTGTGCTACTGGAGGGAAAACCTGGCATTCTGTGTTGATATTTGAATAATTATCTTCTTTACAGGCTCTGCAACATTTAATAGTTTTTTTTTCTTTTTTTTTTTTAATCTATCCAAGAAAATCAGGAAATTGCCTGATGGTTCAAGCTGGCAAATGCAGTAATTCCAAGGTCTTTCACTCTTCTTGGGTGTGGTGAAAATTTTGAAAATGTAATCATTAAAAAAAGAAACCAGAAAACCAGGGGAAGTGACAAGAGAACTTAAGCTATGATGCTTAAGGAGAGGGGAACAGTATGTCATTTTTAAATGTTTAAAAGCTGTGCTATGCATTGTGACTTGGTGTCTTTGTTTCCATATTATGAGGCGCACAGCTGCAGCCACAAAGCTGAAAGAAGGAGTACAGAAAGGAGTGCAAAACTCAACCCAGAGGTGCTCCAGCTGTCAGGCTGGGTGTTCAGCAGTGTAGAAGTCTGTCTGCCCCTCAGGAGTCATCCCACCCTGCAGTGCAAGGGCATCAGCTTCAGTCTCTGAGGCATTACTGAGTGAAGGGGCTACAGAGCCATGATAATGAAAAGCATTTTATTGTTTAAAAGCAAAGAAAAGCTCCAAACAGGAAATCTGCAGAATGTCCATGCAGGAATAAACAAATCCTCTTGGCTAGGAGCTGCTTCCCTGAGGTGTAAGATTAAGGTTTAACTCATCTCTCTGAATTATGTGCAGAGCAACAATTGTCTGGAAAGCAGGTAGTTTCTTGCCTCCCTGTTCAACAGTCTTAGCTTACTTCAATGGTGAAGAAGAATATATAAAGTCTTAATTTTTTTCTTTTTGTGGGATGCAGAAAAATAGAAAAAAAAAGGAGAAAAGCTAGGCATGGATGGCAAGGCAACTCCTTCCTATAACTGCTTTGCCTTTTGGAGAGGTAAATCCGTATGAAGCTGAGGAAACGTAGCCAGCTTGTAGCCCCTGCCCTTGGTGAGGCTGGCTGCGAATGGGCAGATAATGCATTTCCCTGCAGAACTCCTTACCTGATCACTGCCCACTAACACGGATTTGAGCGTGCCAGAGGCCTGCCTGTGGCTCTTGGCACGATTGTTTTGTGCAGAGGAATGCAGCGCTGCTAAAACTGGCTCTGGGACTGATGGCCACAGACGCAGCCAAGGAAGTTGTTAGCTTCATTTTCTCATTTCAACTGGAAATGTTTCACCCTTTTTCTGGCACAGCCACAGCCATAAAATTCCACCTCCATTCAGCATTTGTCCTGCTGCAAGCATCAGTTAAAGTCAATCACAGCGGAGTTTTTAGTTTGGGGAGCTACATGCAGCCACTGTATTGAAACAACTACTGCATTTCATTAGAGCAAGGCAAATCTAATCTCATGTGACGAACTCTGCCATCACTCTGCTGTGCGACAACTGATGATGAAGCTCCAGATCTGCCTTGCTCCTGAGCTGAGCTTAATCTGAGTGTTCACAATAAATGTGTGTAAAACTCCATATCTCATTACTGGTCTCTTGGGCTTTCTCTAAACAAATACAGTGGATTAAAATGCAAGTTCATTAGGTTAAAGTGCTTAATTATCTTAAAACTCTTAGTGTTAGAGTCAGATGTCAAGATTTGATTAGCACTGCAGGGAGGCTCTGTAAGATGCAAAATGGAAATAGCCATTATCCTACTATAGTCAAAAATGCTATAAATATGTAAATAAGGACACAAATATAGGTCTAGCTACATACGCAATATCTCTTAACTTTCAAATGAAATAATTAGCATAAGTTATTTTGATGCATCCCTATATCTGATCCTTAATTATATCAATGCTACATTATTTAATATTTTATGACAAGCTGTCATAATCACATTCCTTTTGGTCTTGTTTATTGCTTTCTTTACTTATTAAAGTGCCCTTTAGTTGCATGTAGAGGAAAAATTAATATCATTTATTACTGACCCCAAATGCACCAAGATTTAGAGTTTTGAGACTCTCCCGCAGGTGTGTTATAAGGATGAATTTTAGCTTGGGAAGAGTACTCTAAAATGATTAATGAGCCACCATCCAGGGAAGAAAGGAAAATACTGTGTCTTACCATAAGAAAGCACAATTATGTTAATGCAGTCAAGGGATCTATATTTTCCCCTTCCTTGTTTCATAGGCTTTCTTTGTTACTTAAGAAGAGTTGGTGTATAGGAAAGAGAGCAGTAGCTGCTTTCCATGTGAGAAAAAACTGCAATCATTGTCCTGTAAATGTTTATTTGTCAGGTGTGTATGGGAAGAAATGGAGTTTGATGGTTTTCAGGGCTCTAATTGCAGTTCTGTCCCTCCAGTAAGAAGAAGTGTGGTGCAAGCTAGCAAAATCCACATTCAGTTTCATTATTCTCATAATGTTCTTGAAAAGGAAAGAAGAACCTATCTACTTAACTACAGCCAACAGGAAATGAAATTGAAAATGATCATTAGATTACTCTTGAGTTTACACCTCCATGAATTTCTTTTATCTGGCTGTTCTTAGCTTCAAGGGGCAGTTGTGTAAGTCAGTAGCTATAACAGTTATTTCTTAGGGTTTTTTCCCCTGCTTTGTTTTGAGCTTTGTTTGTGGTTTTGTTTTGTTTGTTTTGTGTTTTTCTCATACAGGGATTTTATACTTGCAGTGTGTTTATTTTCTCCTAAGAGCTTCAAATCCCTTTCTTTAATCCAAGATGAAACCTGCTCCATAACGCTGCACTGGCAGTTTCCTGTGAACAGGTGAAATTCCCGGTGTGTGAGTGGTTGTGGTTTACAGAGGCTCGGGCAATGCTAACCAAGCACGCCTTTGGTACATGTGGCAGTGCCTGTTGCAAGCTTTAGTTTGTGCTAAGCACTGCTGCATAAGAATTAGATGCATTTTCGAGTTGAAACATCTCATCTCTTCTGCTTGGATGCCCAGCATTACACAATATTCACGATGGGTCTGCTCCACTGAGGCCCAGGTATTTAATCTGCTGCTTGCTGCAGGATTTTGAGACCTGTTAACGGGGTGAGGTTCAGGCAGAGAACAGTTTTCCAGCCTATTGCAGTCCCAAGCGTGACAGCTTTGCTGTAGGAATATTCACTTGCATCTCTCTCTCTCTCCTGTGTGACATGGTAATGAGATTTTTTTACGTGGCATCAAGATGGTTCTGTAAATAGCTAAGGCAAAATCCTGCCCCAGGGAAGTAAGTAGCAGTGCTGTTGGAGGGAATTACAGTCAAATGCAAGTATTTGGGCAGGTGGTCTCCAGGGAAAAAAACTCAGAAGGCAGAGGTGGACTTAATCAAACCACCTGCATCCACACATGAGTTCCTCCAGAAAGGAGAAGTGTCAACTATTGAACAAAGGTTGTAGCAGAGGGTGTTTAATTCTTTGGATAATGATGGCCCTGTATAGGAATATATTGAAAGTAAAAAATCCCCCTGGTATGTTTCTTTTTTTTTTCCAACCCTACAATATTAATACTTTTGTGAATAGAAAAAAAAAATAACAACAAAACATTTTCTTTCAAAACCCGTGTCTGGAAAAAAAAAATCTAACTGAAAGCAGAGATTGCAAGTTAAATAGTGTCTTCAACACCTTTTAGTTAGTGCTTCCTAAACGCATATTTGAATTATTTTGAAAGGTAACCCTGAAGATGTGAAATGACATCCTATGTTGCTCCTGTCTTATTTATCCTCAACCGTTTTCAATGCTTGTAACTTTGGGCTTCAGTTTCTGCTTTGAGACCCTGTATCCTCAAGTTCTGTCTTGTGCTGCTGACTGCCTGAATTTTCTCACTAATCCTAAAGTGTGGTGATACCCTCAGACTGGTGCAAATGTATTAACCCTTGGCTTTCTGTGGATGTTCATAATTTTACTCTCCATTGCTCATGGGAGTAAAGGGAATACCAGAAATGTGCAAGCAGTGAGATGGTTAACTGGCTCCAGGACAGATGTTCATGTTGCTCTAATTTTGACAAAAGTACATTGGCTTCCTGTGAAGCAAAGGATTGATTTTTAAACATAGTATTTGCAGACCAAGCACTATGTGGCTCAAGTCCAGCTCTCTTGAAAGACTTATTAACAGCCCCTCACATTCTCTTTGTTCTTTGGAAAATCATCAACTGCTTCAGACACCTACTGTAGTTTCCTGGGGTTCTTATACTAGCATTCTATTAATGGTTGCTTCTTTTATCTGTTGAACACTTATGCTTTATTATTTCATGTTTTTAGAACATTTTTTTTAATGAAATTCATTAGGTAATTGCAGAATTCATGATTTTTTTTTCTGTAAACAAGTATTTGCTTGCAATTTCCTAGATTATGCTTATCTGTTATACAATCAATAGATTTTGTCTTCTAGCTCCAAACCATACTTTTAGAAATCTTTTTCAGATCAGTTTGTTTTTTTTTTCAATGGGTATGACTACCATTATTTTTATTTTGTATTATGCTATTTTATTTATTTTTATTTTGTTTATAATTACTAACTTATTTACGAACAGGTTTATAGAATTATCAGACTTCAGTGCTAACATCTTCCACCTTACTCTGATATGTGCCATGCTTTTACAAGTAATAATACAGGAAAAAACATCAGGAACCTGTTTTTATGGGTAACAGCAGCCCCTTACAAAGTGAGGCCTGGACCCAGCTGCAGAGTGGCTGACACATTCCCTGGCCACAGTACAAATCAGGTTACATGCCTTAAACTGTAGGATCAGGAATATTAAGAAAGTATTCTAGAGGTAACACTGAAAGCAGACTTGTTTTTAACAGGCCATTGAATGCCATAGCAGTATCTGTATTTATATATAAATTTCTCTATAATTTGCATGCAGAAGTATGTAAAAGGACCTAAAAGTTTATTTTCACTGTGAACACTCCTGTGTGTTTACCCTCAAACACTTAATAGTTCATGAGCAAAATTTATTGGAGTGATGAATTTACAGACATGAAAAATAGCTGCAAGCCTTAGAATCAGAAATTTCTCTGTATTTGCATATTTGGCTTTAATACTTATTTTTTTTTTCAGCAATTACAAGTTTATTTATTTATGTAAAAGAAATTCCCCTTTGCCCTTAATCTTTTTTTTCTGCGCTTAATGTGTACATTGGTCATCAGCTGCAACAATGTAAACACAGAGGAAGTCTGTTTAGGTTACTCTTTCCATTTCTAAAACACATATTTTTCCAGTAAATATTTAATACACTATTGTCCAGTGCAAAATCTGTAACTGAGTAAATACATATTTAAAGGAGTTTCTGATCTCAGATAAAAACTGAGGCGAAACCTATTAATGAAACAAAACAAAGCATTCAGTTTTCTGTCACTAATTTCCTGACTTTCTTTTTTTGCATAATACTCTTCCAATATTAATCTAATGTATAAATTGCATTCACTCCTTATTACTTTCAACATATTTAAGGAAATTGCCTGTAGTTTACAGATGTTGAGAATCAGTCTTGGTAAAGGAGTCACCTATAGAGAAATGTAGGGGACATCATGTTTCCATTCTCTTTCAAATCCAGTGTTATTAACTATTGTCTTTTTAAAAGGCCCTCCAAGATACATTTGTTCTTCACTTGAAGAAAGAAGTAATGACAGCACTTCAGAGCAAGTTACCAAGTGGTTTTCCGAGGATGTTTGCAGCTGTACAGGATTTTTAGAGCATCCTTTTTCTTTTCTTTCTCTTTGATTTCCATATAGAGTGTTGTAGAACATGAAGAAGAAGTACCTGTGAAACTCAAACCCATCATGGACTACCCTTTGGATAGAGCTGCTTGACTTTTTCCAAGATTCCAGTGATCATTTCAGAAATGAAGTAATTCTTACTGTGATTTCTTCTCTATCCTTTTTCTTCTCATTTTTGTAGCAGAAAGTTACTTTTTTTTTTCTTTAAAATCAGCTAAATTGATCCCATTTTATCACAATTTAGATCTTCTAATGCCCTGCAGCAGACTCAGTGTGCAGTGTGCTACATTTGACATCCCTGAGTCACAACTTCAAACTTTTGTCCCTGTTTAAGAAGGCAGAAAAACCTGCTGGCATAAATTGACTGAACCTTACTGCCTGGATAAAAATGTCACTCCTTTAAAACTGAGTAACATCAGTGTGCAAAATTCCACCGTGATGGACTGTAATTGAACAAAATGTTCCTAGGATGCTTGGCTTTCTTATCAGTTTTATTGTTTTTCATCTCTTAGTGCATTATGAAATGCTGCATGTGACTCGGATCATTTATTCAGACTGCTGTGAGAATGGTCTTTCAAAGCCAGTTTTAAGATATTTAGTCTTATTATTTTACAGTAAATATATAAAAGCTTGAAAATAAACAGTAGGAGAGGTATGGATGAATGGCACAGATGTTTTACATATCAGAACCATTATGCTTACACTTACATTGGAATGGGAATAGAGGAGGAAAAGGCCAGATATGATTCAGCCTATAAGCAATTTCTGTGGCAGCTAATCATTAGGAAAAGTAGACAGCCATAATTTTCATACCACTGCTGTTATTCATTCTTCTCTCAGGGCAAATTACAAAGGAAATTTAAGTCTCCTCTAAAGTATGATGGGGTGTATGGCACCTTTTTTTCCTACTGTCTAATGAGTCTCTCTAAAAATCATAATTCTAGGGAACGCTAGAGATATGGATAAAGCACATTTAAATACGTATTTGCAGTAAAATATAAAGAAGGCAAAAGAGAGATTGATTCACACAGTAAAAAGCCGGAGCTTTGCCTGGGAAAATGTTTCTACTGCTCATGCAGTGGCCACAACTCAGCCAAAAATGATCACCTGCAGAAAACCACTCTTTGTAAGTTCTCAAAGTAGCAGAACATTTTATGCCCTGCAGCTTTTTTTTTTTTCTCTCTCATGAGAAAGAGCTCATTTCATGAAGCATAGATCATTTTTTGTGTGTGAAAACCTGTTAAAGGTAAGAAATCCCCCAACATCCTCACCCCAGTGCTAGGCACTGAAAGCCTCACACACGTGCTGGCTGAGTGCTGCAGCCTTAAAGGAGTCTGAAGCTGAGGATGAGGCAACTAAGAGGTTTAGTTCAGGCAGATCCATGATGGGTCAGTCTATCTGCAGGCCTTGGGCACCACAGTCAGGTGGCACCTTCAGTGACATCTGCTGCTCCCAGCTGGAAACAGGATCCCAGGGATGTAAATCCTTGGCCAGGGTCACTGTTCATGATCAAAGGTCTGGGTTTACATGTAAGGCCTGTCCCTGCAATCTCCATGAACTGAGAGATTAAAATACAAAAGTTTTAAAAAGAGGTGCTCAGTTTACCCTCCGGCATGGACAGCTGACCCAAAACTGATCCCAGCCTTCTCCATGTGATATTCACAGCTATAACCACATTTCCCTTTAAAATGGCACCACGGACAAGAAAATGTGGTGCCTGTGTTTGTACCCACACAGACTTCATATGTCTAAAATAGATTTCGTGATGTTTAGAATTTGATGTTCTATTTGCTCAGAAAAAGAAAAGTTTTCTCTATTCTAGAGCTGCCCTGCCCTTTTTTCTCATTTCAAAGTATTCCAGCAAGCAGGGGACAAGTGAGGCTGGAGGAATGGGGCAGGAAGAGATCTATCAATTCCAACACATTTTCCAGCCGGTGCACAGCATACTTGAGGGGAAAGGAGTTTTGGAAGCCCGCAGCTATAAAACACCTACCTTGCTTTGATTAATGAAATTTTCCTGCTGCCACCATGACACCATGAAACATCTTTTGGTCTTACAGAAACTCAAGTACAAGTGCTGCATACTGATTCCTTGGGAGGACATACGATTTTTCCCCATAAATATTTTCTAGTGAATGATTATAGTGAATTCTGAAGAGTTCTTTAAGCTTTAGGTTTTACTTTTAATTAACTGGTGTGAGACAAATGTGAATCCATAGGAGTTAATAGCATAACCCTTTTTAACTATCAAGATAAAAAGAAACATTATAAAATAAATTCAGTTTGCCAAACAGAAAAGTTTCCCTCAGCTGATATCACTGTGAAGGAATAGCAAATCTAAAATCTTATGGATGAAAATTCACGAAATTTCAAGTATTCCATGTATTTAGACATATATTTACAGATCTATATGCGGATGTATATAAATTGAGGAAAAATATGGATCCTTAGCTCATAAATTTTATATTATCTCATATGAATTTCCTGGTGCAATGTGTTCAGCTCAGAATTCTTAGATGTCTGCATCCAGTGGAGTCATTTGAAGAACAGCAGTACTTCAATGTAATTCTTTAAGAACAAGAGTTCTTGCAGGTAACATCAATTTTTCTGATATTAAACCAGAAAGCTTTCAAGATGAAGAGATGTTTCAAAAAATTACTCCAAATTAGGAGAAAACAAAATGCATTCTAATGTCCCATCAGATTTGTTGGTTTCATACTATAGTAGGAAGATGTGGAGTGGCATCAGAGTATAGAAATAAATAAGAAATAAGAAAACAAGGTAAACTTTTGGATAACTAATTTTAATTTTAATCTCTTGGGAACACAATACATAGGAAATCATATGTAATGATAGGAATTAGCATGATATGAGACATGGCATGGACAAGGCATAGAAGTAGTACGCAGACATTTTCCAAATTCCGGGAAGCTTAATTGGCAGCAGAGTACAGAGTGGTGGAAAAATCCTCCTGTACTTAAAAGAGCAGGATGAATGATATTTTCTTCAGTTTAACAAGACAGCAAAAAAAGCAGAGAGGAAGAAAATAGCACAGGACAGAGGGGTTTGTCCCCAAAACCTTCTGAGGTTACTGGTATTGTTTTGCCCAGCGTTTAGAGACCTTCATCAGAAATCCCAGACTGGATTGAAGCCCCTGGCAGCAAGGGGAGGTTGTTTCCCCTGACAGTATTAATGTTATGGAAGCTGTACTGAGCGAGCTATTTCCAGCATAAATAGAGCCTTTTTGCTCTTTTAGGCAGGAGACAAAAGAGACATCACTTGCAACACCATGTGCAATTCTTATTGCTTGTGTTCTGGAAGATTAAGTGTAACAGAGTGATTGAGGAAGTGGGAGCCTTGCTTATAAGGACAAAGAAAGGGCCGGGCAAAATAAAAACAATTTTTAAATGTAGAAGATACAAGCATGGAGCAGGGGGAAAATCCTCTCAGCTAACAGGTAACACTTGTCAAAAGCAAATAGGGATAACCTCAGCATGTATGAATTTATGAGGAAAATTAAAAGCAGCTTTCAAATTCTCAGAGACATGAAAGAGGAACATATAGGTGCTGGGAATTTAGCTGGTTGCAATATTAGTTCTGCCACAGGAGAGCTGATGAGAACACAGAAGAAAATGTGGGATGAAGGAGAAGGTCAGTTTCAGCCTGTTTCCCACTTCCTTCGCAGTTTGAACTTGTATCAGAGTTTTTCAGGTAAATACTTTGGAAATGAGTGTTTCATCTTTCAGCAAAAGTATCTGTGTTTGCCTTCCCAAAAGCTGAAACGCATATTTATGTTTACATGTATAGACTCTAACCACTTTCCTGTAAACAGATCAATACACTAAATATAGTTAATGTGACACTTACAAATGTATTTTCTTTGCATGGAACACAAGCTGGTTCTGTAAGCAGATTTTCAAGGTATTTTCTGGGTGTTTAAAAGTTCAAAGGCTGTTTGAAGTTGAATTATCATTCTTCAAAACAACCTATTGTTCAAATGTAAACTCTGAGTAAATCCTATTCTCACAACAAATTAGTAGTAAAAATTTAGATCACCAAGGCCTTTTTGGATAGTCACAGAATTTCTTTCTGCAGAAAAACTAATTGAATAACAAGGGTACTGAAATAACTGCTATGTCTCCCAAACTTGTTAATTCTGCCCAGTATATTTGTGGTTTCATTGAGATGCTGGTGATTACAGTGATTACAAATTAATTTATGCTTTGCAGCGAATTTTATTCACAGGGAATTGCAATGATAAATATATTACTGATGCACTGTCTTTCTGTAAGGCTTTTCATTCAACCTCTAATAATGTAGCCATGTTCTTTAAATGGGCAAATGTATTTTCAATTATAAACATTAAAGGGATAGGTATGGGAGAAAAGGAGTATAGCTATTGCATATTTGCTTATACAAGCGGAAGGTCAGACCTTCATTATCACTACATTCTCTTTGGGAATTTGACAGAGGTTATGTTGCTAGTAAGATAATTAACATTGCAATAAGATTTATATATTTTTAGGCTGATTTTTCTTCTGGCAATTTATTTTCATACCCATGGAAAATTACTTGTTGCTTAGGCTTATTTTTTTTTTTTTCAATGAGACTATAACAAGATAAAAATGGAATAATAGTAAATTAGTGCTTTTGATTATTAAGTCTGGACTGCACAAAAAATCAGTTTACTGAAAACTGTTCAAAAATTGCAAAAAATCATTGCTGAAACTCTGATTTTGGGAGTGTTAAACATGTAGTGGAGGCAGAACAGAAAAATTAATTTTTCCCCGCAGCAATCTTAGTTCTCCAGACTTATGGATTTCTCCAGACGTTGTTCTTTTTGCACAGCTTTATGCCTTTGTTTGCTTTGCATTCTTGGGCTGTATTTACCTGGTCTTTGTTGTTCACTTGCTCAAGCTAACAAACACCTGACAGCTGTACAGTAGGAACTGCAGTGCCCAGGAACAGATCTCGTGGTGCACATCCATCAAACTGGCACCTGGAGAACCCTGGAAAGGATTCTGTGTCTTAATGAAACTTTGACAGCACTGCAAGTGCCTTCAGAGACTTGTCCCTGAGTGGAACGTGGGAAAAGTTAACAGATTGGTTCCTTTCCTAATTTATCATTTGTCAGGCCTTCAGGTACCTATACTTTAATCCTGAATTTTTCATTGTTGGATATTCTGGACTTAATTTTCATACTGTGTTCTGTCAAAACAAGAATAAATCATTGCTGGAGGCAGAAATGTCTTTTTTTTGCAGAAATTATGGAAGAGAGTGTGCCTTTTTTTTTTTAATTTGGGCAGCTATGGCTATTTAATATCATACTTTTTTTATTTTTCTAAGTAAATGAGCTGGATTGAGTAAAATCAAGTAAATTGATTACTGATTTTGGTCTTGCTACTGTTTTTATAAATTTATGCTATCTACAATTTCAGAGTGTCTGAGTTTTTTAAAAAAAGTCTTATGATTTTTTATTTGATAATGAAACACTGTAGAAAGGTACAAAAGTTCTGAAAAGACCTGATAAAATCTCTAGTCTAACAAAAGGACTGAATCATGCAAGCTAAAAGGTAAAATCATTGTAACCCTTTCTTCCCCCCCCTCCCAATAAACTATAGGAAACTTCTACAAGAAAATCTAAAACATGTTCTCATTGTTACATCATTTCCCCAAGAATAGATACCATTATTTAAGATAAAAGTTTAAAAGATATTAAGCTCTAATAATGAAAAAACATAAGATGGTATACTTGTTTATGCATGTAAAAATTATTAGTGTTCTTTTATCCTCACTAACAGCCATGTTAGGTTTAAACATGAATTTAGGAAAAAAGTAAACAAACACCTTAAATAGGCCATGTGCTTTATTTAAACATTTAAATAAACAGAATTTTAAAAATGCTGTTCTTGTTATCACTTCCTTTTAGGGTCCTTTAAATGTCTGAAAAGCTGGCCAGGTACCTACTACTGTTTCTGTGTTTTAATCCCAGGCCTAGAGATTTTTCTTGTGGTTGTTTTTTTGTTTTTTTTTTTTTTNTTTTTTTTTTTTGTGTTTTTTTTTTTTTTTTTTTTTTTTTTTTTTGTTTTGTTTTGTTTTTTGTTTTTTTTGTTTTTTTTGTGTGTGTGTGTTTTTTTCCTTCCCTGGTAATGAAACATCCATGAGCAAACTCAATAAAGGTGAGAGACATGGGCAAATATTACATAAAAAATGAATGATCATCTTCCAGAAATAAAAAATGTGATTCAATTTTGCAAGCTCCCCCTATTGTGGTAGTAATATTAGTGGACTTTGAAAAAGATGACACTGTGAGGTGCAATATTGCTTTGTTATTAATATTTTAAAAATAAAGCATATCTGGGGTTTATACTTCAAATTATGGTATATATAGTTTCTTCAGCTACATATGAGCTGGTTCTCCAGATCCTCTTAAATTTGGGCATTTCTTCCTCTGTTTTCCTTCTCACTACTTCACTTGCCATCATTTTTCTCCTAGGGTTTTCTCCTTGTTATTTTCATCTTTGCTTTCCCCTTCCTGTTCACTTTCCTGCACTGCTTCTCATTTTTCTCTTTCCCATTTGAGTCTGTTTTCTCTCCATTTTGTCAGTAATTTTCTCATCCTCCACTCTCCCTTCAGTCCTTGCATCTACTTCACTCACAATTTCTTCAGTTTCTCATTTTTTTAAAAATTGGTCTCCTTTTCTCTTCTTCTACTCTCATTTGCTTCTTTTACACAGACTGCTTTTCCCCACCTTATCCATTGCATCCTCTGCAGGGAGTCTTCGTGAAGGTTTTCTTTTGTTTCCTGTTTGCACTCTGTCACTGTGAACACTGCAGACACCATGAACAGCAATTTTCCAGGCAATCCCATCATCATTTCAGGAAGTGATCCCAGCATGCTGGTTTCCCATGCATAGTTAGTGTGCCTTCATTCAGGATACACACATGATTATTTGTCTTTTTCTGTGCCGCTGGCCCATCTCTATGGTGACACCGCATATCCACCATTTGTGTGCGATGGAGATTCTGGCAGGTGGGTCCCTTTAGCAGGTCAAAATACCGGTAATATATAGAATGTTTGAAGAGACTAAACAGCAGCAACTCTTCCATTTAGTCCATAAAGCAAATGGAATTTAAACAACATTTTTACAG
>WBMY01017835.1:940003-1009953 GCA_013397315.1 Donacobius atricapilla
TTTAAGTAGCTGCCTATAATTTTAGCGAAGAGAAATTCTGGGGGTTTTTTTGGTTTGTAGTACTAAGATTTTTTTAACAGGTCCCACCTCCCAGGTTTCACTGCAAACTTTCCTTTTTCTTTTAATCCTTATTCTTAGTCCTGACTATATCTAATATGAAACAAGTATGTATGCTTCTCATTACTAAGTAGCAGGCTCAGTGTGATGATTGCCCATTGTTTTTAATAATTTTTAAACCTCCAATGTTTTGCTTGTTTAGCAACATCCACACATGTCCACAACCACAACAGGATCTGGACTCTACTTTCAGCTGGTGGTATTTTGTTGTTACTCCGATAAAACCATGAAACAATTTTCTTTGTCAAGTCACTAAACCTTTTATTAAAATGTATTTTAAGAAATTTTTCTTGGTGGTTTGTTTCTACAAGGTGTTGATTTCCATCCTGTCAGTAGTGTAAGCCTGAAAAGTTCAGAGCTCTTGCAACTTGATAGAAATAGATGGTTTCTTTCAATATTAATTTCCTGGTTAAACCACATAATTATCTTGTTTCTTTTTCACCATTTTCTGGTTAGACTGTCTTCCCTTCATTAAATTTTTATTTAATTAGGTTTTCTTCAGGCTGTTTTTCTTTATTCCACAAGTCCTGGCAAAACTGAGTGTAGACCAGTACCGAAATATCACTGGAAGTAATTTGACTCTATTACATAATTTAAACCGGACAACACTAAAATCTATTAAACCTCCCCAATGAAGATTTTTAATAAGTTGCTATGTCTGTCTCTCATGTCTATCACTCTGCTTCTCTATATGGTGTCAGAGAAACCTGGTGCTTTAAATTTTCATGCCTCCAGTGTGTAAGGAATGCTCAAAAAATATTTTTTATGGAATTGGTGACCCATGTGATAAGACCTGTGTGAGTTCTTTGAGTTTGCAGTAGGATGAATGAAAATCCATCTGTGCCAGTTAGAGAAATGTCACTGTTGCTTAAGTGGGCTGAGGTCAGGAGACTCTTTCCCTTTCAGGATCCTTTGTCTCCTTAGTACCCACACGTGGCATTACACTTTCATATCATTCTACATCTGGAAGAAAATGTTATCAAATAACTCTAGAGCAATTAGGAGCCAAAACATTTCTCAGCATCCTAGGGGCTGCTCTCAGGAGAACCAGCAGCGACACAATCTGGCACTCACTGCTCCTAAACTGCTCCTGTCTGGCTGCACAGGGATGGAAAAAAGGCAAGAGAAAGACTCGTGCAGATTTGCAGTAAGAACTACATCCTTTTGAGAAATTCCCTGAGTGCACTTCTAGCATTTCTGAGGGTTTCCTTTACCCTTAACCTCATCATATTCATATGTCTTGTCAGCAACATGCAATAACAGCTCCAGGTTCAGCCTTTAGAAGTCTCTATATAAGAGGGCAACATAAAAGTTGTACTTTCACTGACACACTTTCATCTGCCAAAAATGGATGAAGCCTTTTATCTCAATCCTTCCCTCTCTTGCATCTAATGGAAACATTTTTCATTTCCTGGTCTGACCAACTCCAGGAGTAGTTTAATTTTATTTGGTGTGTGGCTATAATGAAAAGCAAAAGTGATGTGTCTGCAAACCTACTCACAAGTACATCTGGACATTAATGCCACTGCTCAGAGTGGGGGTTTGGTGCAAACTTTCCTCTCTGCCCCCTGCTGTTTCTGACTTGGTGGTAGGATTGTGTGTTACAGCTCAATTTCATAAGGTTTTGAATTTAGTGCTAAGAAAAAACACTGAAAATGGCAAATACATAATGTTTCTTTCCACATTGTAGATGAAGGGTGAAGTGTTCTGGTACAGTAAGTGAAGCTGTTGAAATGAAAAAAAATAATAAATCAGTCACAAAGCCAAATATTAACAACTTATTTGCAAACCAGTGGGTTTTTTTCAAGTCCCCAAAAGAAACCATCAACTGCCTTGCATTAACATTTTCTTGTTAAAACAGTTGAGTCATGGAATCTAAAATTTCAATGAATGTCAATCTTACCAGTGATAATAATGTGTAGATATTAATGTACTCTCCATCTGCTTCTGCTTTCTTTCATTTTGGGAAAAAATATTCATTCAAGTACGTAACTTAAACCAAAGACTAACAAAATGGTATTAGTGTCAGATACTTGTTCAGCAAATTAATTTCACACAGCGCTCATAATACATATGTGTGTCAAGAGGAAAGTGAATGTGTTTTTAATGTACAAAAGTGGATGGTGGAAAAGGCAAGAAAGAAGGGTCTACTTCCTTCTTCTTGTCCCACCTAGACCTTGCCTTTCACCCCTGAAAATGTCTTATTGCACACTTGCTCTCCATACATAATGGGCAAAACCTCCATTATTCTAGGTTTATGGTGGTTCAAGTCTGAAGAGTTTTTCACTGGATTTAGCTCCAAGGAAATTCATTAATTTAATCCTAGAGTGATAACTGAGGAATTAGGCCCTTTATTTTTAATAAAACTCATATTGCTCACTCAGTACTTTTCTCTGTTGAAATCTCATTTCCAAATATAACTCTCGATTTTGAAAACCCATGCAAACACGCCTAGCACGGGAGACAGACCTGAAGTTACTCATTTGTTGAGGTTAGCATCGACCCTACAAATTGGTGTGACACTGGGAGCCTTGATTGCTGGGAGAAGGTGTCCAAGCCTTCTCAGAGGTGCGGGGCCTGCATTTTTGAGCGAGCAGCACGTCTGCAGCGTCTGCCAGCATTTGCAGTCCCGGGCAGAGTCAGACCTGCTTAGCTCTGATGACTCGTCTGGTTGCTGTGAAGGAGCATTCACAACTGGCCCCTCGGAGACAAAGATGACATTTTGTCAGCTGTTAATGGGAGCTGCCCCCTCACTCAGGCAGCTTCAAGGCCATGTGATCAGTTCATAATTCAGGACTGCAAAATTGCTTCTTGCCAGTGTGAGTTTTGGTATGGCTCAAGGAGAATCTCATTCTCCGTTTCTCCTCCTACGACTAATTTCCTGGCAGCAGAGTAGCAGAAAAGAAAGAAGACCCTTCAGATTTCAAACACACCGTCCTTGAAAATGTAAGCTGTACCTCTTGTAAATAGATAGAGTTTTATATTTAGTAAGAGAATCTAAACCAGGAGTGTAATAGATACAGCACAGCATCCTTTGTTTGCAACTGTCCCAGTCATTTCAGACCAGCAGTTTTATTTACTATGTGTGTTCTACATTTTTCTTCTAATACTATTAAGGAAGAAAACTTTGGATCAATTCACTTGGAAACCGTGAACTCAGCCAAGGTGAAATGTATAAAACACTGAGTACTGCAGATCTGCTTGGCCTCTTTCCATCTCTTTGTGTATTTTGCCCTTAAGGATATTTTTATTTGTTCTGTTTGTATTTTTTTTCAGTGTGTCCTTTCCTCATAAATTTATAAGTTTATAAGTGAGAAAAAGCTCACAAAATGTAGAACAGATTATGAAAGCAGAATGCTTGAAAAACTAAGACTATCAGACTTCAGAATGTGTGTTTTACTACTTATTTGTTTCTTTGTTATATATTGCAGCCTTTGGTCTTTTGCCCTTTCAACTTTATATATTTCTTACCTGCAGTCTCTGATTGCCTCTCCAATTGCTTGATGTCATTCCAAGAAATGTAAATGGATGTTGACCTGCTAATATTGATTGATTGATTTTTTTCTTGTTGTTTGTCTAGTTTATTTTCTTTTCCCTTTGAAGATTTTATAATCCAGGAGGGTTTGTAACACAGAGGGATCATTAACTGCTGTCTGTGCTGCAGGCAGCAGAACTTACAATATATAAAAGACCTTTACCGTGCAGTACATGATAGGAAAAAAATAGGCTTTAAGTCATCAGCACTTACACCTAGCCCTTCTTACTTTTTGGCTGCATTTTATAAGTAGCAGGCAGAAAATTTCAAAGTTAGTAACAATGTAAATTTAAATTTTTCTCACCTGAAAAGAAATAATTTATATTTACTAACCATTTAACTTCTGTCACCTGTCAGTTTGACACGAGGCTGAATGACAAATAGAAGATTTGGCTTTTTAATATCAATTCAGATAATTAAAAATAAACCAAAAAAACCCATCAACGGAAATTTTCTTTTGCAGTAAATGCTGAAAATGGATCTTATAGGGTAACCAAAACCTGATGCTCTCTTTATGAGGGCAAGTTATCTCATTGATACAACTAACCTTGCTGTTATAATTAAGGTTCCCTGTGTATACCCTTGTTTCTAGATGAAGTGAGTAAAGAGAAATTTGTAAAAATATGAGGCCCTGTGAGGAGTCTAAAAAGCCATAATTCATGCTGGACCATTTTTCTTGGAAAGGAGAAAGGTCTGCTTCCTCTTTTGTGTTTTTCCAAGCTCATCATAGTCTCTGCTTAGGGCAAAGGAAAAAAAAAAATGGATCACATGAGACATTAGAAGTTTCCCTAGTCCAACATGACTGGTTCTGTGGATTAAGTGAGGTTGGAGAGATGCATTGACTATAAATTATTGCCAATGCATCCATTGCACTGAGGATTAGTATCGGATTTAAATTAAAATATTTCATTTGGTTTAAGGCAACCGTAAACATCTTCATTAGTATCTCACCAGACTCTGTGATTATTTGAAATAGCACAAAAGTACAGAGAGATTGCTAAAGGGCAAGACTGGTGGTGGGAATATTGTTTCCACATATCCATCAATCATTGTCTTACTTTAGGCTTGGGAACAAATAAAAATGAAAAAGCTTACATATAATGACATTCATATTTGTTACAGATTTCTTTTTATTTATGATAGTTTGAGCCATAATAAGCAAAAGTTCTCTAAATTCTCTTTCATGCAAATGGCATCCTTTTAGCAACACAAAATAGAGTTGGTTTGGGGTTTTTTAAACCTGAATAAATTTACTATAATTCTCATTCTGAGCACACAAAAATATACATGACAATTTAACTTTATAATGTCATTGTCACAAGTATCTCACCATTCACAACCTCTGCAGCCATAACTATTCTTTGAAATGTGACATTCAGAATTTAGAATTAAAGGCATAAAAATTTTGTGGGGTCTATTCTTCCCTCCTACCTTTTTTGGAAAGACCTTTCCTCTCAACAGTTACTAATGGAGCTACTTTTTCAGCTTAGTATTTAAACGATTTAATGGGAAATATTTCAAAGACTGTTATAAGGCTGATCAACTGGAATGTATTTGTGAGTGTGTGGGGTGACAATGACAATTGTTAAATTATTTTGTGCAATGAACAGAAACAATTTGATGCAAACCTTAAATTAGGCAGAAGAACCTCTTGGGAGAACCAAATGACTTCTGCTTCTCACAAATATAAGACAGGATTGAAAATGGCTGAAAAAGAGAAGGTTGAAGGATTAGAGGAGGAGGGGATCTGCAACATGCATGGAATTCTTCCACTGGAACTAAAAGCTCTAGTTCAGCCAGGACAGAGGGGTTTAAGTGGATGATATTTAAGTTTGGCTTGTCTAACAAGAATTTTGTTTGGGGTGGCATCCAGGTCATTCCAATCCTGGAGGTTCGGCCAGGGAAGGTGAGGCATTATCGAATATGAGAAATGTAATACTGAGATTATACTATGCAGATCTGCAGAGCGTTAGTCTTGTGAATGGTTAAAAGTTAAGTGAAAGTAACTAAAATGAAGTGAAGGAAAAGGAATCTGAAGCTCAGAAGAAAGGCATAACTTGGGATTTTTTTTCCCAAACCAAAGATGTATGCATCCAATATATTATTAGTATGGCTGGAGACCCTCGTCCACATCAAAATGGCAAAGCAAGATTTGCATTTATGTGAGGCTTTATCAGATTTTAAGAATTAATATAAATAATATAAATACAAATATAAAGATGTAAGCCAGTCATTATGCCAAAAGATAAGGGACATGGTCTGTGGAGTAGGTATTGTTTTCCTACTACTAGGAGGTGTTTCCGATGGAGAGCATGGATCACCCTTTTGGGTTACCTTGTTTACACATGTTTTTCTGAAGATATTGATCAAGGAAAGTTACCCTAGAAAAAAGTGAGAGTGAAATTATAATAAGCCCTGCCTTTAATTTTTCAGATGCTTTTTCAGGGCTTTTGACCATTCCTCATTGAAAGCCTGTAGGTCAGTTTTTTGTCACTAGATTTTGTCTTTCTTAAGCTCACAACATACTACCCAGTGAGTATTGAGGGTTTGATGCTTTTTAGTAAGAAATTAAGGGAATTTCTGCCTGCTTAGGTTTATAATCATGCTAGAGCCGATGAAGGAAGGTGAGTAAAACGTCCTACAAGCTGTGATATTGTCCAGGTATAAACAGCACCAGGAAAAATGAAACTCCATCCAGCTCTAGAGTAGATCACTTTGGCAGAGAGAGAGACACAAATTATCCAGTGAAACTTCAGAGTGGGGTTTAAGAGCTGTGTAAAAGCTCACTGGGTTCTTGGTTTGTTTCGCATCTGTCTTCTGTGTGCAGAAAGAGAGGAAAGCTAGATCTGCAGTCAGGGTCTCCTCACCTCCCACCAGTGTTTTCCATGTGGTGATGACTGCTCTTCCTTCTGTCTTGCTAGGAGTTCTGTTTACATGTCTGATCTTTCTGTTTTAATAATATAACTGTCATTACTATCTGATTATATTGTGTTCAATCTTTTCTTTACAAGGCATCTAAAAATCCAAGCTCATGATTTTCTCCTTCCATATGCCCCAACAAAATCAAAAGTGTTTTCTAATATCAGCTGTTCATCCTTTGTGTAGATGTTTTGGCAGCCCAGTTGATATTGGCATATTGTTGTCAGTTATGCTTTTTTTTTTAAGACACCAAATTCAGGTTTTGCATTTCAGAGTACTTAATGACATGCAGTAAAAACAGAATACAGAAGTGTAACATAACTTCAATAGCATTTTAGAGAAAAAACTCCAACTTGCATCCTTCATATAAACTAGCAGGTTAATAAGATTTCTCGGCTTCAAAGTGTATTAGTTCGTTTCAGTGGGGCAAAGGTTGCTAATGTTTTTGGGAAGGGTAACAAATAATTTGGAAAGATTTAGATAATTAGCAGAAACAAAAGTGAAAATCCAACCTATTTAATGCAGAAGCCATTAAGGAGACAGATGGATAAACAAAGCTGTTTTTCTCTTTGGCTTTGGGTTCGGTTATTAAGGGTGGAAAACCCAGGATAATCCTTTCATTTCTCCAAATTCTAGGTCAATACTCAAAGCTGTGCATGAGCAGTACAAGAGTTTTGAAAAATGTAGCTTTTGCTTTGGATATTCACACCATCTGGATTCTTGATTACAGCTGCATGCAGAGGCCACCAGGACAGCTGTCAGGGTAGGTAATGGCTTGTGACTCCTTCTGCAGTGCCTTTCTCTTTGTCCTGCCTCCTTCCCATGCCCTGCACACCCCACACCCTCAGCTCCAGGGCAGAAGCAGAAATTGCAGCACTACCCACTTGTACAGCCTCCTTGGCAGGAGGATCTGCTGTGGGAATTGATCGCTGTGGGCTCATTTTTCACCCACTTTTTTCTTGACACATGCTATTTGCACATAACCAGATCTTGTGGCTGGATTTCTGCTGTTTCTTGTAACCCCTGACAGAAAAGTATCTTGGTTGTCATTCACATTGAAATCCACTTCTTCAGAAAACCCTTTATAATCCAAGCCGGCACTAATATCCAGCTACAAACCTCTATTTTGAAAGTATTTTGGAAATGTTTGGGTGCAGCAGACAGAAAAGCTGGAAAAGGACGTCTCATACATAGTCATGTGCCTCAACAGAACACACTCCATACTTCCCATACCTTATGTGTAAAACTGAGAGACTGGAAGAATTAATTGGTCTGTTGCTTTGATGGCCCCATGGAAAAGCTCTTTCCATTTTTAAAATTAAATTAATCCCTCAGCAGTAACTAAACACATTATATGTTCAAAATATGTATTATAAAAACCAACGTCCCTGTGCCTCATGCGCAGTCCTCTAGATTGATTTATTTATGCATTAAATACTCAGCTTTGATATTCCTATCTAGATGTTCATTTTATGCATGCTCAATGTTTCTTTAATTTCTTCAAAATTTCTATGAAATATTAATATGTGGATTGGGACAGTTTAGCTCGTTAACTATAAATTAAGAGTTGGCATTCATTATTTAGTAGCTAAATTCTGGCTTCCAGTTTTTGTGCTTTTTCCTGCTCTAATTGTTCTTTTCTTAATGGAGGTAATTATAAAGTGGTACAATAACAGGTCAGAAAATATATCCCCATATTTGGAAAGACTCTGAATTGTATTTATTTAGAAGTCAGAAGGTCATTCCAGTGTGTGATGTTTTCTTAACCCTGTGAAGGTAGAAACAATCCAAAATTTTAAAAAAAATTACATCTTTACTCATCTAATTTTTAATTAGTGTGGATATTCATATTGACAGCTGCAAAATACATGTGTGCAGTATTAAGTTCAGATGAATGAAGTCCGTAAATAATCTATTCCTTAACTGTGACCTAGTCTTGCTAATTTTTCTCACACCGTAAAGTAATGTATATCTCGATCAATTCTTCCAATGCTTGTAGGAGTAGCTATGGATGAAGGTTGTGTCTAATGGAGGGCATAAATTATTGTAGCTCCAACAAAACCAAGAGAATAACTGGGAAGACATAGGCCTATATAATACAAGGTAAGAACTATTAAAAAAATCCCTCCTTAAGTAGCAGATTTTACCAGCTGGGGAGAACTGAAGTGGCTAGCTCAGTTACCTGTGCCTGCATTAACAAATCCTAATCCCTTTGTTTTGATGGATCCCATACTAGCTTCTGAAATTTACAGTGTACAAAAGAAAAAAGTAACTAAAGTAATTTAAAAAACTGAATCAAGGATGCAGCAAGATACTTCTACAACGTTTATTATTTGTGCCATATAGTCACCAAGTCACATACATGAAAGTAGTAGAAACAGGACTGAAAGAAGCAACAGATAACTTGCTCAAATAGATATCCTGATTACCCCTCCTTGCCCCATCTTCTCTTCCTCCTTGTGCTATAAGAAAATAAAGTATGAGGGGAATAACCAATGTTTAACAGAAAATATCTTTAACACTGGCTTGCAAATTTCTCTAAGATTTAGAAACACAAGCTGGTTGGGTTTTTGTCCCTGCCTTTTTTCCCCTCCTCCTTTCAGGTAGTGTCTGATATGTACTAATCTTTTGCATCTGATCTGCTACGCATTAAATTGTCACTGCTTTTCCTGAAGTTTCCAGGCATTGCAGTTTGGCTGGGAATTTAGTTATAAGACCAGACAGAAGAAGGATGAGGTTGTTTGTCTCCTGACTTTCTCACTACCTTGCCTGTCCTCCCCATATTTAAGAACTCATTTTTCAGGTGTAGCCTTTTTTCCACGGTGATCCTTCTTTTGATTTAACTCACTATTCAAACTTTCCCTTACAGTGTTTTATTCTCTGATTGTATTCATAAAATACAAGGGAATGTGCTGATAGCAGCACAAAAGGTGAGATTTATCAATCATGCTTCTCTCTTTAGCATCCTCACTAGCAGAATTGTTGTTATGTTTGCAAAGATGTTAAAAGGAAAAAATAAAATAACTCCCTTAAAGAGATGAGGGGAGGGAAATGGATGCTGATGGCAGCTGTTCTTCTAGACGCTGACTTGAGAGCTCAGAGGACAAGAGCAGACGTTGCAGAATGTTCCTGGGGACACATCAGGCCATCTCTTATCACCTAAATGTTTCTTTTATTTGATACTAATAACGCTATGCTATGGTCAACGATATAATGAAAATCCCATCAGAAGCAGCAGAGTTACTCATTCATGACTGACTAATTCCTTCAGTGTCAACAAATAAACTACCCTGTGGCACAGAAGGTTATTTCTCCTGTCGTTTCATCAGCGAAAAGCAGCACAATTTTGTCTTTCTTAGGTCAGTATGACCCAGCACCTGATAACTCCTATAAATCATAAACCACAGATGTGTTATTATGTCAGTGTTAAATAGTATAAGAAGAAGTTTTCAACAGGCTCTTGGCTAAATCTTATTCACAAAAAATGAGCAGAAATATTAAACTCAATCTCACATCTCTTGAAGAAATGTATGATCACATGATTTATAATTTTGCTTCTGAATTAGTTGCTATTTCATAAATCTCAAATGCAACAAACTATTCAGATTCCAACACAGAGTCACCATCAGATTCATGGTGCAAAACAAAACCAAAATTCTCTTCAGCTAAATGATTGTTAGGCATTTTCTTTTTTTTTTAATACATACTTAAACTGCCTCATTTAAAGCAATTATAAATTCACAGCATTTTATGATTTGAAGGAGGATGATGGTGATACATCTTTCAATTATGTTTATGTGAGCATAGCAAGTGGACTGTGTGATTCACATCTACAGCTATTAAGGTGCCTTTGTTATAACCTCAGGCCTTTTTCTTTTCCTGGATGGACTTCATAAAATGATGGTTTCCACCTTTGGGGTTTATTAAGCAGATATGTTGTCCTTCACAGTTCTGAAAAAGGTCAGCTTCAGAATGTTGCTGTTCCCTACAAGCAATCAGAAAATACTAGTATAGGAAATGCTTGATGTCTTAAACCTCGAGATAATGGTGTTGGGACTTTCCAGCTCCACAGCAGGCTGAATCTAAATTCTGTGCAGTTGACTCCAGAAATGTGTTGACTGGCTGCCATCTCTTTTAATACAATGAGAGTGGTCTATTTTTAACCATGGACTAAATTTAATCAGGATAGTTGGAGTTTTGGCTAGGGTGAGGGAAAGGGCTGTCATTATCTCATTTATTTAAGTTGCCTCATTTTTCCAATGTGAATGCAATTGTTGAGCAGAAAAATCCCCAAAAAGATTGTTACAGTTTTGGGTCCAGCCGGAAATCTGCTACATAGCACATCATCTGGAATATAAAGACTAAAGAGCAATCCACTCCACTGACATAACAGCTGCAAATTTAGGATTATTTAATTGCAACATACTATATGCTACCTTATGACCTTGGGATCTCTGAATAACTGCATAAAGATGGGAGGAAGTGAAGAGGAATAACAAGACTGCTGCTAATAAGGGAGACAGAAAAAAGTTCTAATCCACCAAAATACTGATACTGGAGTTGCATATCTGTTAATGAACTCTGGTGAATGTTCTAGGTCTGGGGAACATCCAGAAATGTGAAACCCTGGCTTATATGAGTTACTGTGCTTAAGAATTAATGCACAGGCAAAAGAAGGAATCCACCCCTCTTCTGAATTGCATTAAAGAAAACAAAAAAACAAACAAACAACTTCCAAAGTCTTACTTATTTTCTAACCTATTTTTCCAACAATTTCTACCTGCAGTTCATTGTCTTGCCTAAACCAAATTAACAGCTGACAAGTCTATATATTTCTCTTAAGGCTGAGGATAACTGGAGGATGTCAGAGAGTCCTTCTCAATCTCCTACAGTCCAGCCCACCTGCAGCCCCTTTTGCTATGGAAACTTGAGAGAACTTACCTGGAATAGAGCAAAGTGCTGATCAGAAAGATGAAAAAAAACCCACCAGTCATGGGAATTTTTATTTGTTATTATACCACATTCTCAAACTGATCTTTAAGAACCACAGTGAACTTGTAATGGCCATCAAGAAAAATACAAAATTTAGGTCTCTATATCGCTTCTTGCAAAAGCACTAGCCTTCAATTGAAATCAGAAAATAGTTTGCTTAGGAACTAAGAACAGATTTGATGCATCATTGTTTAGATACAGCAAGGCTGATGCCAAACTGGTGTGCAAGTAGTGAGAAAATTACAAGAATAATTGGAAAATATTAGTGCAACATGTGCTGTGTGGATAGACAGGAGCTTGTTGCAGAATGCAGCAGATACAATTATAGCTTCATGTTTCTGTGAGCATTTTTCATGCATGAATTCTTTCTTACCACGGATGACATTTGGAAACCATGGTGCATTTGAAATCTGACGAGCATCACTTCCAAATTGCTTCCAGGGTGTGGTGTGAATCAATTAATATCTTCTGTTCTGACATAAATTCAAAGACTACAGTTTTCAGAAGTGTATAATGGCATAATTGTGGAATATGCAATATTTATTGATGAGCATTCTAAGAGGAATATAGAGATAATTATATGCAAACATACTTATGAAACAAAATCAATGTTATTTTCTACTGCTTATTCACAGAGCCATAAAATAGATTCAATGCTAATAGTTCTGCTAATTGCACATATCCTTATGCATGTTTATGAATAAAAGACAACCAAAGTACTTCAGAATAAAAAGAAGCACAACTCCTAGGAAGCATTAACTAATTAAAGACATTAAAGTAATAAATGTTACTTTATAAAGAAAACAAGGACAGAACACCAGAGAACCCTTCAGGTGAAAAAAAACTGGTCTCAATTTTAAGAGCAGGTTTTTGCAATAATTCAAAAGCTTTCTTTGAATTGGTCTAAACCACTAATTTTCCTGTATTATTTTGAATTTTTTTGAGAAGGGTGCCTGATTTTCTTCTTGCTATTTAAATTTCTTCATTTTCATGAACACCTTTTTTTCATGCAGCAGGCAGGTCTTAATAAACTGTAGAAATCCAGTGACATCCAGCATGGTTTAAAACATTTCAGAAAGAATCAGTATGTTCTGAATGCCAAGTGGGATTTGTACTCTGAGCTCCAAGCCTGCTTGAAGGTCCTTGCAGCCCCAGGACGTGAGGCATGGTGTCCCTCACTCTCACCTACGGTGTCCCTAAAACACCTAACTTTCATTTTTGATATAAAACATTATTGCTGTTACTGCTTCAAATATAGTTACAGATTCTTGAATTCTTGTGCGGTCAGTTGTAAAGGGGAAGGGAAGGTGTGCAGAATGAATGTTTCTGGATCAAAGAGTGAGCTTGGAAGGCCTGTCCTGGGGAGGATGGGGAGACAAACCTCTGAGAGCTGGTCCCTGGCGCACTCTGATTGGAGCAGCCTCACCAGGATCTCAGTGAGGAGCACCATTTCTAGGATGAGCACTCTGAAACAGCTGGGCTGAAAGCAAGCAGCCAGGCTGAGTGTGAGACTCTGTGGAGGGGCTTGTTAGAAAGGAGTCAGAGCTTTTATGGTACCGACTCAAACTTTGAGAGGAGGCCAGCAAGGGTGAATAATACTGCTTGAGTCAACACAGCTTCTGTAAAGGGAAGCCATGAATCACACATCTGTATCCAGTTCTTCGAAGGAGTCAACCAGCACTAGGATATCATATCAGTAGTCAGAATAATTGAAATAAATGAAATTAAATAGTCTATCATAGATAAGAAGTGAGGGTTTTCTTTTTTTTCCCCCCTATTAATTAGTGGCTGAAAGAATAATAGAAACCTCATTACAAACACTGGGTTGAATGAAAGAAACCCCAACTGAATATTTATGTCACTGGAAATTATTGAGTGAAAACTAAAAATTGCCATAGCATACTGGTGAGTGCCTCGATGTTTATAGAAGATGGATAGTTGTTGGCAGAGTGGTAACGGTGGAAAATCAAAGCTGTGTGTAAAAGAGAAGTGGCTTATCTTTGGCAGGGGAGAAGGCACTTAGTCCAATTAGTGTAGACATTAAATCATATAACTATGAAATGCCAATGTTTAGGAATAGTCTGACTAGCCAAGTTTGCTAACTTGGAAAGAATTCTCAGAGATTTTACTTTTTGTCTCTGCTGAGTTATCTGATTCTTCATTGAATAAACTCCGCTCCCCTGGTTTTGGCATCCCAGTCTTATGACACATTTCCTTAATTATTTCCTTAATGCACACTGTTTGGAACAGCTTGCACCTGTAAAATGTATATTTGAGGCTTATAGAATATATATTTCAGGATTAAGTTTGACTGTATGGAAGAAAAAATTAGATCCCATCCAATTTGGTATTACCCTGGATAGGGATATATGATGCAGACCTTTTAAGGTATTGACAATCTCCATGTGATATTTCACCAGATTTCCAGCACTAATGATTTATGTAGCTAACTTTATAAACTGCAGCTTTATAGAAGTGCTAAATTAAGTCTCCATCACATAAATTGATGGCATTTTTCCTGCCTTTATAAGTAAAACATTTGAAACCAATACTGCAACTAAATGAAATTGTCATTTTATTAAATCTAGCTTATGATTCAATAATTCAGTTGAATTGCTCGCACACAAAGTCTCAGACTTCGCCGATGGTAACAGCATGCAGCGTGAAAATGAGGAGGAAATGAGGAGGTTGCATAAAACTCTGACTCACACCAGGACAGTGATTTAACCTAGGGAATGACAGTAAGCTTACAGAAATAGCCCACTTAAGAAAATGGAATCAAAGTTGGCCCACAAAACAAGTACCTGAACACTTATGGAACTATGTTGGATTGATCATGTCTGGGTGCCAGCTGCTCTTCCAGCTGGACTCTCACCCTTCCTGAGCAGGCAGGGGAAGAAAACAAGAAGAAAAAGTTCAGGTCAAGATAAAGACAAGGAGGCCACTTACCAGTTGTCATGGGCAAAACAGACTTTGGCTGGGAAAAAATTACTCCAATTTATTGTCAGTGAAAAGAGGATTAGATAGTGTGAAACAAAGGAAGATTAAACCAGCACCTTCTCTCCCTTCCCTTTTTTTCCAGGGTCAACTTCGCTCCTTGATCCTCAGTTCCTCTTTTTCCTCTCCCCCAGGGAGGAGATGGATAATGGAAGTTGTGGTCAGTCCATAATATCGTGTCTCTACTGCTCCTTCTTCCTCAAAGTTTTCTCCTGCTCCCAAGTGGACTGGACTTCATATGGGCTACCGTCCTTCAGGATAAACCTGCTCCTGCGCGTGGGCTTTTCACAGCTCCTTCAGGGCATGCCTTGCTGCCATCTGCCTACTAGGCAGAAAAATGCAACATATCTTACCAGGAAAAAAAAAAAAATCATTGAAACTTGGATTTATGGTGTTTTTCATATCACTGATATGTAGTGTTTGACCTCTGGAGACTGGAAATTTTCAGCTACTTGGGAGTAGCAAGGTCTAACCTTTTCATAACCTCATATTTCTGTTCCTACTGTCCTGGAAGATGAGATACATGTTTGGAATTGTATCTCTTCAGAAACATGGCTTTTCTTGATCCTAGGAGTAATCTTATGACAGATTTCTGCAACACTCCTCTGCTCATTTTTTTCATACCTGTGAATACTTTACAGCTCTTTTTTTTTTTTTTTTTTTCTTTTTCTTGGAGATGCTCAAGGAGTTAAATTACACAGAGGATTATCTCATTTTAAGCTTTACAAACTTGGGTCACTGTAAGTAGCCTTTTGAGCATGTACTACCACCATGAACCACTAACAGAAGGAAATGGGAATTTACATAAAGTCATGAAGTAAAAAAGCTACCTTAAAGATCAAGAATCTTTTTATTAATACTATAAAAATAAACTGTATGAAGACAATTTTATTACAGTTTTAGGATTATTTTGATTTCAGTTTCATGCTGATTTGTTGAAATACTGCTTTTGAATACAGCAACATCACCAAACACCTTCTCATCAAGGTAAGTTCCACTAGCCCTGGAAACCATGAAGCTTACAGAAGAATGGAAAACAAGAAAGCACTTGTGTTTAAATTTTTGTTGTTATGACCTATCATTTCCAGCTGAACTTTTGTGCATGAATTTTGCAGGCATGTGACTTAATATTTTTAAGCTTGTGGGTTATTTTTTTTTTTCCCAAGGAGGTTATACTTGTACATTCATAGGATTGGATCTTGTACTGCTTTAAAAAAACAAAACAAACCCCCCCAAAATTAGAAAGAAAAAACTCAGCATTTAATGTCTCACTTCTATTAAAGTCAGGAGTTTTATGTTGCCTGGTTAATGCTTGTGAGTTAGAAGTGCTGAATGGCTTGTTTCATTCTACACTGAACCTACCGGTGTCTGATATTTTAATAATATTTAGAGTCATATGATAAAAATTTTCTGTGGTCTGGCATTAAACACCGAAACAAGTAAATAAGTATTTTCACAGTGCAATTTTGTTGATACAAGGATGCAGAGGCAGGAAGAGACTTTCAGAAGCCAGGAGAATGACTTCTTCCTGTTGGAGAGAAAGAACACCCAAGGGCCAACCAAGAAAACCCCAAAGACCCAGATGCAGCATTTTTAAAGAACAAGAATGGATTGTGGTTGCAAACATTAAAAAAAAAAAAAAAAAGAAAAGAAAAGAAAAAAAAGAAAGAAAAAGAAAAAGCAAAGTGCAGCTCAGGAGAAATCATACAAAATGTATGTATGAAAAAAATCTTTATAGGGATAGGGAGAAAAATCAATCCAAAGAAACCACTTTCCTAATAATATTCAGGAGATGAAGACTACTTTACATTCATATGTTCAAGCCTCTGGAATAAAAACTTGGTGGAAAAACTTTTACGTGATGATATTTCACCAGTGTGCCCCTAATCCAGTGGATAGGATAGTAAATGTATCCACATATTTCACAGGGGCAGGAAGTTCAAGAGTAGGTTTTACAAATCTTATTCCCTGATGGAATAGTAGTTAAAATAATTCTCTTCTTGCTTCTGTAGAAAGCCCAAGCAAGAGAAATATACACTTTTATACTGATAATCTAGAATTCAAAGGCAAGTGGATATTTGCCCAATGGAGGAAAGCAAAACCCAGTTCTGAAGTCTTGAAGTCTTCACACAGGTGAAATTTCCAGTGAAGTGAACTTACTTACCTTCTTACCATATCACTCACATTTTAAAAGACCATGGAAAATCTCCACCAATTCAGTTTTTGGAAGAACTGGCAAGTTGGCAGAACCAGTTCTATAGGGAAAAAATTATTTTAGAAGGCAAAAACACGGTTGGTTTAAAGTGGAGTTTTGCTTAGATGAGGTTTTCAATGATGGTCCCCGTGCTTATAATAACAGCATGCAGTATGTGTCACCAGAGGAAATTAAGTGAAGGCAGCAGTCAGTTTGACTGACTAAAATAAGCCTCAGAAGCCCAAGAAGCAACAATTCCAGCTACTTATGTTGCAGTTTCTTATACGTATTATAGAACTAGGTTTTGAAATGGAGGGCAAATCAGACTAAGTCCTGATTTCAAAAGTCAAAAATCCACTGTCAATATTATTTTGGATTTCTAAGGTATGTATCCTTAGAAATATTCTAAGCTGAATCCCTTATTTATTTACTACTTAAATTCTTACTTTGAATTTGAGAGTCATTCTTGTTTCCCTGCATCTGGTTTTAGAAGACAAATTTTAATCTGGGACTCCCAGCTAAAATCCAGTCACTACCCACCCAAAAAATCCATATGATTTGTCAGAGTGGATGATAATTTTCACTTTTGCTATGAAAAATGCTTTGGAGCAACACCATTCTTGGTGTTAAAGAGTTGTTGGATTTTATTCTAGAAATTATGGCTTTAACATGTAATTAAAATAATTCCAGTACATGCATGACCTATGTAAAATGTTTTGAGGGTACAGAAGACATTATTCAGGCAGTGGCAGAATAACCAGCCAGTGTCCTTCACTTCTGTACTGAACCTGAATATTAAAATTTGAGTTATTTCAGGATTTGGGACCAATTTTAGCAGCAATTCTCTTAGGAGTGAGAACAGTGTCCCTGGCTGTTGCATGGAGATTTTTTTGCTGTTATGACAAACCTGACTGAGCTCAGAAATATCCTACTCTTCATTAGCAGTTACTCTAGACACACAAGTCCGCTGTCTCTCCCTGATCTCCCAAACTCTTGGATATTTTCTTTTGAAACTGAAGTTGCATGACAGTTTTCAGCTGGCAAAATTGTGTTAGATTTGTATCTATTTATGCTGCGTGAAATAATTTAGATTTTTTCAGTTAAAATAAGCAATTATAAGTTAACACTATTAGCCTTATAAAGTACTTAAAGCCTCAAAGTATGATGTCTTTACAGCTTGGTATTAAATTGAGTATCTCTTTCAGCATTTGAGACGCTGGCTTTGTTGTAGCAGTTCAAAGAAAGGAAGAACAATAGCTATATTTTGCAAGTGCAATTCAGATGAAGAGCAACACCTAAGGTGTTTCTAAAATGATTTTACTTACACAATTTTGATTTTTGTAGATGCTTAGTATCAGTATTTTTAGTAAAAAAAAAAATACTTATCAGGAGAGGTTTGAAAATCACACTGTTTTACAGACAATAGAGAAAGAGACAGCAGGGGAAAAAGAAGTGTATTATGACAGCCTGTTAGGCTGTAGGGTATAGGGTAAAATAGGGAATTGAAAATCAGAAAGAAGAGAAAAGAAGAAAAAGCACAGACAGGTGGGTGGAAAAAATGCTAGAGGGAACAGAAATCGCTGCAAGCAAGATTTACCATAATCATTCATGGAAGGTTTACAAAAGGATATTACAGCTACCTGGGAGAGCAGAGCCTAGGGCCATTTTGGCACACAGACGAGTGGGAAACTCTAATGCAGTAATGCAGGGTTTTGGAATCCAATCATAACAAAGGCGTTTGGAAGGCAGAAGGTGGCAAAAATGGTCAACATGTGAAAGTCAGCTAATTTTAAGTAAATAACACTGATGGAATGACACCATCAGAGGTTTTTCTCCTCCACAGACAGTAGAATGACAGGCAGTCACATCCACCTGAAAAAGCAAATATCCTGCAGAATGAGGGTGAGCATTCTTTATGTTGGTTTAAGCCTGGAGATTTGCACTGGCTAAAAAAAAAAAAAAAAGAAAGGCAAACATTGGCATCAGGAGCAATTCCTGTCAGACTAAGGACATCCCACTCTATGAGCTTTGACAGTAAAACAGCTTTGTGTAGCCGCATTTCTTGGATTTTAACAACTCTCCACTACTGTGGGTTAGTAATGTAAAACGTCTCTTAAGTGTTTCAATAATAGGAGGAGTATTTTTTTCCTATCTGTTCATAGTGGCTTCTCTGCGGCTATTGTAAATAGCTGTTGATGCGCCTTGGAAATTTTGCGACTTTGCTCAGGAGAGTTTCCATATTTGCCATCGCAGAATTCACGATGCAAGGTCTCCTTTATAAAGCTACTACTTCATGACCCGCCTAAATGATGAAGCTGGGACGCTATGTAAGGAGGTGGACCTGCCTATCTTCCCCTTCCTTCCCATGCGGCATTCCGGGCTCACCTCTGTGTCAGCATTAGCTCTGCAGTGCATTACACCCCCCTGCCAGTCTGGCAGCGTATTTACTCTCTTTGGCTGCAATTTCCTAACAGATCAGACCTCCAAACCCGCTTACCAGGCAGCCACAGGGTTGCAAGGGATAGGGGAGGAGATGCCTTCCACGGGAGCAAAGGCTAAAACAACCTTACAGTGTTTTGGAGACACAGCCTCACCTGCATGGCCATAGCAAGGGACTGCGGGTATAGCAAGGGATGCCTTCAGCAGTGAGAACTGGAACTACCTGTTAAACCTGTGCCCAAGAACTCCTGATTCCTGGCATTTCAACTCTATTTGCTTGGTTTCCCCGTCTGCAAGCTGAGAAGGATTCCACTCTCCTTTCCTTGTGCTTTGTACGGTTTCTGGGTTTGCACAGCCAGCTTTTCAGGTGGATTGATGACCTTCTGGCGTGCCTGGCACAACAGCACTGTGACCTCAGGCAAGCAGGGGAGTGGCAGAAGTCAGGAATAGCTCTCACTATTACAGTGATACAAATGAAAAATAGCAATCTGTTTATTGAGATTGAAATCTGTAAGCCTGGCTAACTGTAATTCACTCAGATTTCTAGTGGCTATCCATAAATTAGTGTGGGTCCTGGCTGTGGTCAATTAACTCTTTCATTTTATTGACTAGTACTATAAATAATTATATAAAAGATATGCAAATCCTCAGAAATGTGATATAATTATCTCAACAATTATTCTGCATCTCAGTGGGTATGGGGGAAAATGAAACCTGTTCCTAGAGCATTTCTGGTTGCTAAGGAACAGTTACTTCAGTCGTAGAAATTGTCTCTCACACCAGATACATTATTCTGGCAAATTGGACTTTCAGATTGAGTACCAAGGGAAAGGGGAACAATCAGAAATGAGAAAATTGCTATTACAGAGCTCCATGGGGTCTAGTATGTGTGTGTCAAAGATTCTGGTTTTATATCTGCCTCTGTTTCTATTGTCATGATCTCTATTTTTTTCTTTCATTTTTTTTATCCCCCCTCAGGAAAAAAAAAAAAAAAAGTCATTTGATAAGGCAGCATACCATAAAATCTGTTCTCTTACTGGTGGGGGGAGGGTGGTAAATATGACACTCATCACTTCCTCTGTCCCTCATCTTCTCAAAAAATAAAACCTGCATTGTGGGGTTTAAGACAGCTTTCAACAAAAGCAATTGGGACAAGGGGGAAAAGGTATCAAAGTCTGTTTGATGTCTGTTGGTCTGTTAGGTGACCCAAAGTCTCCCTCCTCACCAAGCCCAGTCTGGCCCTGGGGTGCCTGGGAGGGCAGGATGTCCGTGCTGCAGGGGACACCGCGGGGCTCCAGCGCTGACCGCTCCCGGCTGGGACAGAGCCTGTCCCTGTGCAGGACTGAGTGTGTGGGACTGTGAGAAATGAGACCCACGCTGGGAGAATGAGGACATGGAACGTCTGTGAAGGGGCTGGACACTGAGAAATCACCAGGTTCATTCACTAGACCTGGCAGTAGTTCTTGTGGGTCTGTGTGTTTACAGATCATTTACCCTTTACACGAGATATAAATTGTCCTGGGTTCTCTTCAAATTAATCTGTCCTTAATTATCTTTTGTTACAACTTCGTGCTCTGTTGATTTCAGATGCCCCCTTTTTTTTTTTTCAAATTGAAATTATATAATGTTATCATTGAATAAAATAAACAAGACCCCAGCTAGCTTTCTGTCAAAAGCAATGAAAACTGAGAATCAGTCTTTGCTGAGCTCTACCTTTTCAGTTTGAAGCTGCTACACATTCTGAGCTATGTTCCTGTATTTTGTGCTTAAAATCTTGGCTAATTAAATTCTGCCTGAGTTTCTCCTGTAGCTTGTTGCAAGATTTATAATGCTAAAGATCAGAAGGTTGAATCAAGGATTTAATAAAATGTGTTGTACAAAGAAAGAAGTTGTGTAGGTGCACAGAATAGTAAGTGCTCATTTTAGCACTCCTTGTGGTTGTAATGATAATTACTGCACTTCTCTTGAAACCAATTTAATTCTCAATTTTACTTTGAAGTTTAAAAATGTCATTAATTAATTACTTTATCTAAACAGATTTGAGATATTGCTGAAAGCCTTCTGGGAGAAAAAAAAAAGAGTTGCTCTTGTCATGTATAGCTTTCCCCTTCCATTTCTTATGTTTGTGAGATTGAGTGCTCATATATACACACAAGCAGACACAGAAATGTATTTCACAGATTTAACCACAAGCACACAAAATGTTACCCTACTGTGTGCCACTCAAATCACATTATAGCTAATGGATTTGTGTTTCCTACATCTGAGACAACAAAACTTGAGGAATTTTTTTCCAGGGTTTCACTTCCCTGAGAGTGATGGGATGACACTTTTAAGAGCTGTCTCTCTGCTACTGTAACATACAGATAAAGCAGCTTTAAAGAAAAGAGGCAAGAGAAAAAATATGAAATATATTGCTGGTTGTCTAAATGTTATGTTGTATAGCAGAATATTAAAAAATTGTTTCTTCATGATATAAATCAAAGGGTTGTGTTGCTTGTTTGTTGATGGTTTTTTTTTTTTTCCCTTTGTTCTGTTTTGTTGCTTTTTTGTGCTTTTTTTTCCTTTTTTTTTTTTTTCCCTGTGTTCTGTTTTTTTGCTTTTTGTCTTTTATTTTTTTTTTTTTTTTTTTTTTTTTAATTTTATCTTTCTGAAGTGTATGTGTTCTTTTGCATTGCTTGAAAATCAGAGTTGTAAGCTGACCTTTGAGGGAAGCTAGAGTTTGATGCTTTGTAATTCAGGGTCCAGAAGGCGTTAATTGGCTTCAGTCCAAGTTTTTGTATTTAGAGCATAACAGAGGCTTTAAAAAGTAACCCAAACAATGGGTTATCAGCTTTCTGAACTCAAGGTACTTTGCATAAAACAATGATTGATGTGTTGCCACATGGTCTTTAAAAACTCTTTCTTAAGCAAACATTCCTCAGGGGAAGGATCAACCTATATTTTCATAAATCTGTTCTAAAAATTGGTATTAGTCATACCTTTGAAAAAGGAGTGATTATTGCTGCACATCCTTAGGAACTGTATCCAAAAGGACTGGGATACACAACTCCCGTCTTTATAAATCTTATCCAGTCCATTTACAGCTGCTCCAGGGTGGACTATATCAGAAGGCTTGGAAGTACAATCCAAGGTATTTTAATACCTCATATCTACTTTCTGCCTAAAGTGCTGACATTTTTGTACATCTGGTTTTCAGGGTCACAGCTTCCTTTTCAAGACAGTAGAATGTTAAAAGAGCCCCTACAAATCCAACCAACACTGCACACTGGCATTAACCTGCAGCTCCCTAATCTCCATAGTCAGAAGGTCAGACTGGGATCTGAGCTTTGGATTCAGCGCCTCTGAGAAATAATGGGCTGGACTACACCTCTGGAGATCTGTTCTCTTCGAAGTGTGCTTTGCTTCTGGGGAAAAAGCAGGTGTCTTGGCATGTCAAAGCCAGGGAAAATTGCCAGTTTGACCTGCAGCTGCCTTTGTGGTATGAGGCCAGCATTGGGAACTCTTCTCCATTTTCCTGGCTAGAGAGGAGCTGCGGATGAAAGCCCCTCACCTTGGGCTGCTGGCAGATTTTGGGAGCTGATGTGGGATTTGGAAATTGAGCCAAGGCAGGAGAACAGGGTGTTCTGTCTCTCTTTGTGCTGCACAAGGCTCAGCTGTGAGGTGGATTGAACTTGGTGACTCTCCTGAGCAGAGTGATAGACCACAAAGTTAATAAAGCATTCAGCAGCTGACATTGTTGGGCTGGAATTGCTCCTCCCTGGTCAGATTCTAAAGCAAAAAAAATAGATAATCCAGGATGAGATTCCCTTTATAACTGCGAGTGCCATTGTTGCACAAGGAATTGCATGTATTGATTAAGATCTCTTAACAGAAGAGAAGGGAAATGAGCTGATGACAGTTTGAAAATTATTTTTTCAATAGAAATAGAGTATAGCTTAAGGCCATCAAAGGAGGAGAAGGAATAACTAAATTGATGTGCAGAAGAAAAGGGAATATGTTATCATCTGTTTGTTTCTACAAATAAAGCAAAACAAACAAAAAAAATAGAAATCATACATAGACTTTAAATATTACAAAGAATATATTTAAAAATAAGTGAAGTGGAATTGCAAAACTTAGAGATGCTTTTCATAATAATAAATTTTTATTTTTCAAAAATAACATTTATTTTTGTCAGTTATCTTTTACAGAAATTGAACAAATGTAAAATATGAATACAAAAAATATACATAAGTAAAATAAAAAATTGTGAAGGTAAAAGTTACTTATTTTGAAATAATTACTTGAAATATGATGGTGTGTTTCCATAAACAACCTGGGTTTACTTTATTTTTTTCTCTGTGTGTGATATTGCTCTTCTTTCTACTGGATGAAAATTATAGAATACGCCATAATAGTTATAGTGGCTGGATAATTACATCTGTGATATCATAAGAAATAGACTTTTCCAAATTCAGAGCAGGCAGGTAGAACAGTACAAAATACACCTCACTGCAGGCTGCAGTGCATGTCACTACAGTCATGCTAACAGGAAGTATTTTAAGTCAAATAAAATGTCTTTGATATAGTGTAAGTATTTTACTGTGATGAATATGTACTCTATACAGAGGAATAAACCAGCACAGTCAATATCTCATTGTTAGCATGCAAATGGCAGCTTGGAAACATCTATAAACATATTAGCCTCTATTAACATTTCTAAAGTTTTATTAAGGTGAATGCAGAAAGTATGCTGCAATACTGAAAACATAAAATTAAGCACATTGTCACAATGGAGCTTCTTAAATAAATAAAATTCCAAAATAATTATGCAAAGAAAACACCTACCAGCCAGGCAGAATCTTGTCAATATTCAATTTCTTTGAATATTGCTGTACCTTGGAGTATGGAAGCTGACTCTGGACGGTTCATGGTCCCAAACCTCAGAATCCTCCAACCCATATGAGCAATTGCCAGCCTAGACTAAAACTGCCAGTGCTACTTAGAAGCAAGGTTCAGATCAAAATTTACTTTAGCACATGAAGGCCATGGATGTGACGTCTGGCATACGCCTCTGTATTTCACTTGCTTTCATTAGAGTTTCTTCCATGTGATGAAATCAGAACCCCTGACCATAGCAGAAGGACACTTTTACCATTTTGGAGCTAATTTTTGTGTGTGTGATAAACCAGAACTATAGACACTTATTTTAGGAGGTTTACTTCTCTTTCTCCTTCCTCAGCATTAACCTTGATTGAAAAGTTTTAATTTAACTCTTTTTCTTTAGATTTATAAGAAAAATTAATCATTGCATCTCAACTAAATAATGAGAATGTCATGAGGAGTGAGCACAGTGAAGCAACAGGAAAAGCAAAACAAAACAACCGAATATCCATACAGCTTTTTGACATGGGGCTTTATTTCAAAAGGAAATCTTGGCAAGGGACTTATTTTAACAAAAATATTTCACATGAAGGAAATTTGATGTAGACATTAAATAGAGCTGGAAAAATATCAATCCTCACAAACATTCTGGATTGTAACCTTACAAGCATAAATTTTCTTTTTGATTTTGCTGTCCCCATTTAATGTTAATTTCCTAAAGATCCATAAATAACTCAGATTTAATTCAATGTTTCCGGCATCTGTAGAGTTTAAATTCTCAGTGATGTTTCTGATGGAAATGTATTTTATATGGAAAAAGATCCTGTTCCAAGAAAGAAGGATCTCAGAGAGAAAGGATAAGAATTGGGCTATTTTTAGTGGCACAGCGATAATACAACATCATTGTGCAAAGTTCGATTCAGAATGAGGAATAATAAGTACATAATTTGTCACCTATGTGACACAGGAGGTCACACATAATTTTCAAAAGGGACTTGAGCAATTGAACCCCTATCCTAAAAGTCAATGACGTCCAAGTGCTAGAGACACTGATATTCAGATATTATGTGGATTCTTATTAGTGGGGTTTTTTCAGTTTCTCTTTTACAGTTCATAATTTTTAAACTAGATTATATTTGTTGGGTTTTTTTAGGAAAAGTTAGGAAAGAAGTTTGATAGTCACTACAGGGCAGTCCTTGTTTTTATGAAGGAAAGACAAGTCTCGGGTGAAAAATTGGTCCATATACACGTGAACTCTCTGCTGTGCCCTCAGCAAGATCATGACAGTCTATCTGCTGTGGACATGCCACCGAACAAATATTGGATTACATTATGCCTATAATTCTCGGGCGTTGTGCACTTTTCTAAATTACTTGCACGTAATTCCCCCAGGGGATTACACTTTAGGATGATGGGAGGATGCCTAAAATCAGACAGCCACAAAGAACCTCTATTCTTCAGCACCTTCTTGGAATACATTAATCCTGAAGCTTAAAATGCACAGTGGTGAGGTTTACCTATTTGGAAAAGATGATGATGATTGCAGATCTGCCAGATAACAAGTTAATTGCTATGTTTAACTTAGCTATTGAAAATGAAAGGCAGGCTTGCTTGCTTCATTTTCTTTTTTCTTTTTTTTTTTTTTTCTTTTCCATGGGACACTTCTAATGACAATTCTTTCTTATATGTGGCATGGCTAGTCATTTTCAGCAGGTAGAGCTGCTGCTCGGAAGTCTTGCTGTCAGAAATAACAAGTGCTTTAAATTGGGTCTCTTCAAATAGTAATAGAAGATTACTGTTATTAATAAAAGTATTTGCTTCATGAAAAATGCAGTATGCCTAAGGAATTTTTAAAGTGTAAAACTACCAAAGGTGATGCTGCATCTGTTTTTCCCTACTCAGCTTGAATTTTTTCCTATTGTGATTAGAATACAGAATACTATTGGCCACAGAGAGGAATTTTGGAAATTTGTAGCTTCTAGTGAAACCTCCTCACATAACTGTTCATGTTTAGAGGGATGTTTTAAGAAATCAACACCTGCAAATGATGCACAGAACAGAAATGGAATATACTGATGTTCCTTCCTTATCTCTCACCCTTACTGGGTCATTTTAGTAGAAGGGATTCAGGATGCTGAACTCTGGAAAACAGCACCAGAGAATATTCTTTAATTTTTAAGATTAAGTGGAATATATTTCCATAACATCTAAATTGAATACATGCACCTGCTGCAACCTCAGTTTAAAAGTAAATTAAAATATCTTGTGAAGAATATTGCAAGGTAAACAGTTTTGAGACCAAATGCTGTGTTTTCAAGCATACATATTAGCTCATGAGAGGCTTAGTTGTCACCCAGCCTAGCTGTGACTGCTCCTGTTTTCTTTGAAAAGAAAAGAAAATGAAAGAGGCAATTTTTTTTAATTTTTTTTTTCCCACCCTCCCTCCTTTATTTTGCAATAATTACAAAGCCACAGAATAAATGAGTTTGGAAGGTACCTCTGAAGTTGATCTGGTCCAAGCCCCTGCTCACAGGTCAGCCACAGCAGATTTTTCAGGCTTGTGTCCACTTGGGTTTTTAACATCTCCGGAGATGGACACCCAAACCCCTCTCTGTTTCAGTGTTCAACTGCCCTCATGGCAGAAAATTATTTTCAAATGCTTAAGTCACTTTCCTCAGGTTCCAGGATTGCTCATTGCCAGTTTTCCTGTTCCTGGGTACCATTGGCACGAGCCTGACTGCCTCTACTTTACTCCCCCCACCAGATATTTACACATATGGGTCGCATTGTGAGCCTTCTCTGCTCAAAGCAAGAGCCCTCAGCATTTAAATCCAAATTTTAAACTGATGATGATGTTTTCATATTTAAATATGGGGGGATTATTTATATATTTGGAGTAATTTTTTTTTTCCTTACAGGAAATGTATTTTTCTTGAGGAAGAAATATAAGAAAGAAAAATCCCAATAATTTCCACATAGATTTTTAAATGTGGTTACAAAGGTCCCCAGACTGAGCACCCTGAGTTTTATGGGTCCCATTTGTACACAGATAATCAAATAAAGTTATTGGGAGTGTTTCAAAACTTCAAAAATGTTGGACAATAAAAAAATTGAGACTAGAGCACCAACTCAGATTCAGGGAAATCGGGACACTGCAGAATAGACCCTCTGAAGAAACCCCATAAATTATGCAAATATTTTAAAATGTTGCTGTTTTGAAAGAGAACATATTCCAAAAGTATGAAGAACTACCCACTCAGAATTTTTGAGAATGATTCATTCATGGTGTTAATGCTACATAAAGGTACCATTAATTAATTTTTGGGGGTTTGGTTTGGTTTGTTTTTTTGTAAATGGAAGAGTCACAAATCAATGGAATTTGAGCTTGGGGTGCCTATAGCTAATATTAGTTTTGCATATATTGNTTTTGGTTTGGTTTGGTTTGTTTTTTTGTAAATGGAAGAGTCACAAATCAATGGAATTTGAGCTTGGGGCGCCTATAGCTAATATTAGTTTTGCATATATTGCAGCAAAACCTGAGGTAGGAAAACGGGAATCTATGGGTATATTGAGACCTCTCAAATGGCATCCCAGTGTTTGAAACACAGGGAAAGAATTCCTCTCTGCTTTTTGTTTATGGGTCAAACATACACACTTGAAAAGAAAATGTTACTGGAGTGCAAGTAATGAATCTGTTCTAAGAAGTAAAAATAGCTGTTGATGAAATCTCCACAATAAAGAAGATTTAGGATTAAAGGAAAATGTTAATTATATTAAATCTTTTTATCCTGATGTGGTTCAAAAGTGCAATCAGTCTTCCTCTGAGAATGATATAAGGAACTTTTTTTTTTTTTTTCTGGGTGAACTTTGAGTGAGGTTATATACGTATTTTTATTCCTAAATTTCTTCATGAGTGATGAGTAGGATTGTGGATGTCTTGACTCCTACAAAAGGAGAAAAACAAATAGATCCTTGAGGTCTTCAGCTTCATATGCTGCACCCCTGCAGATGTTTTGTTAGCCTTCCATACAGCTGCCTTTTGTAATGAAGCTTCACCTTTTCCCTGGGAAATCTCGTACGTGCAAGAAAAGTAAAACTGGCTCATGTTCTTTGAAGTAATAATCCAAGGGGAGAGGGATCAAGGTGGAGCAGATTTTTGTGGAACAGAATGCAAGAAAAAGTGCAACTTACAGCTTGTAGGATGTTTCTAATACCCTACCTCAAAGCTTTAAAGAGGAATTTTGCTACTCACTTTTCAGAAAGTGTGGCTCACAGGGCAGCAAAAATGCACTTGGTACGTACATAAGGATTGCACTGCGTAGAAAATGGCTAATATGTCTTCTCATCTTGCTTGCTAACAATATATAATATTCACAGATAAGCTTTTCCTTCTTTGATTATTTTCTGTGTATTTCTCTCCTTGCACCACTGGAGTCCTGTACTGGATTTACCCTTTTTCTGTACCATTGATATGACCACATCTACCAGGTTGAATATCTTCATTAGGCTTTTTTATTAAATGTCACAGTTGATTAGTGGTGATCAATTGCCTGAAAAGACAGCAGTTTTCTGTATACGTGAGATTAAAAAAAAAGAAACAATAAGAATTATATGTCAGTGTACCCAATAATTTTATGAGGAGGTTTTCATAACCTCCAGGCTGAGTTTTGGGAGCATTTCAATGAATGTGCAAGTCATAGAAAACAACAATAAACAAACAAACAAANAATGAGAAATAAATAAAATAAATTATTTAATTAAATATTTTATTACTTAATTAAAATATTAATTAAATTACATAATTAAATAGATTATTTCTTATAAGCAGCACAGCTTTCTGTTCATAGTCTTATAATTCTTTTGCAAACCCGTTAAATATTATAAACTATTCCAGGAGGAAAAAAAATGTTTCTGTTTTTATTCAGTGTTCATGAGTATCAAGAAAATGTGTCAGCATGACAATAATAGACAAGAAATCTAAGAATATGTTTTCAGAGTAATAAATATTTTCACAGGGGATCTCAGTCTTTATATCTTTATTAGTTTTGTTTTTGTTTTTTCGTCGAAAAAAATGGAACTTTCAAAAATGGTATTTCAAAAAGTACCACTCAACTCTCCTGGTGGTAACTTTTGGTGGGATAAAGAGACAATAGGTTAGTCTTATAGATAACCATAGTTTTTCAAGAATTTCAGATAAAATGTAAATTTGAAAGTTGTTTTATACAGGAGGTTTCCTTAAATCACCATGTTTATCAACAGTTTATTAAAAACACTACCATAAAAACAGGACTGAAATTATGCCTCAGGTTTAACTGAGTCCACTTAGATTATCCAAAAAGGATTTTTTTCAGATTCTGCTGACAGAGAATTTGGAAGTGATTTAAAAGTAAATTGCTCAATGCACTTGAAGGAGTACCAGTTGCTGCTTGTCAGCAAATGTTACAAGATGTTACAATATGTTTGAATTTGGCACATTCCATCAGTGACTGTCATATACCGGCTTACAATGAAACCTGCTGGCAGAGTGCTGGAGACATTGTTATTTGATTTAAATCGAAAATACATGGATTTTCAGATCCAAGTGATCAGGGTCTCCTACTGCCCCTGCCCTTTTGGCACCATGATGTTTGCAGTTTTGGTGGAGGTGTATCATCTGTCGGCTTTAAGTAGCTTCTGCTTCAGCTTCTTGTTTCTTCATCATTTTTCATAAACAGTCCAACTTTAATTTTCTAATAGATGAAAAGATGATAGGAAGCTGAATAAAAGGCAATCAAAATTCAGCTTTCTTTGTAATTTTGGCTTGGGGAAGGCTTGCTACTTTAGGTGGTCCATACATTCCACTCCTTGGAGTACACGGTGAACAACGAGGTGGCTGTGCCAAAAAACAGATGAATAATTCTGGATTTTACCAAAAGTCCTTCAGGCCTATTGCTCTTTCTGTAGTGGTGGACAAACCCTGGAGTTTAAGAATCAGGATTTAGGCACATTGATGCACACTGTTTGCATTTCACTGAATAGTTTACAAGGCTTAAGTTTATACTTATGAGCAGATCACCTTGCATGTGAATACACCATTTTTATGTTAATACCCAATAATCCTGCATCAAAGGCACCCTGGCAACAGCAAAAGGTACATAATCTGTACCTTATTTAACTTGAAGTACAGCTATCTATGACACATCATTTGACAAATGTTGAAATCTGAACGCAAGCAATAAAAAGTGATTTCAGGATAAAAATTTTAACTGTACATGTAATATCACATTAGTTTCAGGCAAGATGTTTTGTTTTATTCTTTTTATTTTTGATATTTTTATATATGCAAATATAGATAGTGGTTTTAATTTTCTTTATTTTTTTGAAAGTTCATTTACATTTGATATAAAGTTCTTTTGCCTCTGATGTACATATACCAATTAGATTTATTTATTCATCCATATACAGCAGCATCAGAAGTTTATGCTTTCAATCATACCTAATAAATGTCAATATTCTCATTTTATCTCCATGAAATATATGGATTTTATTGCTGATTTTAATAAAATATTATAATACTGAAATCTATGACAACATCTGTATATGTATATATCTATATTCACACATAGATGAAAATATGTATACTCACTTTTGTTTCTCCCTGGGAGAAAATACTGCATTTGAAATGAAGTTCTGGATGTCCTCATCAGGCCATAATGTATGGCATGTTCCTGAAAGGTCCTTATGTGTCATATCCTCTTCTGGTTTCTTAATTTAGATGCTGAAAATATCAATTTTAAACAGAAACTTAGGTATTTTTTCTGAAAATCAACTCTGCATAATACAGCAATTCTTAGAATCATAAACTGCACTCAATATCACACAGATTTATAGCAATAGCTTACAAAAGCTACCTCTAACCTAAAGGAAACATCATTCTGAAGCTGATTTTAACATTTTTCTCTTTCAAGAAACACCAAGATCCTCAGCATTTTGAAAGATTATTAAGATTTCAAGGGAGTTGCTTTTACATATTAAGAGTTTAAATTACATTGAATGAATTTGTACATCTCTTTCAAAATCTTGCTTCAGGTTTCATTTACAAAAAGTGTGAGAAGAAAATAATACTGATAGTTTTACCTGCTGCTTGCATTTTTGGGAGCAATTTATCCCATTTTATATGCCAAAGGAGAAAGAATAGAAACAGTCTCAAGTCTGACATTTTTAGTGGTACAGAGAGGTGTAGCAGTGTGGATTTTTATNGGTGAAGGGACATGGTGGGATCACAGAAGGCTTGTGATCTCTGACACAAGAATAAATATTCTAAGCAGACCTAAAGGATTATGTCTGAAAGCAGTCTTCTTGTCTCCATTTCCTTTAAAAGGGATACTGTTCGTAAGCTCAGGTGGAGTTGTCGTACAAAACGCTGGAAAATGTGTGGGATAAATTCCTTCCTAAGTTGTATAGTATCCCACCCAAGTGATTTCCCAATCTTTCCAGTGTAGGATTGCCTCTGACTGCAGGCAAAAATCTTACTTCAGTATCCATAGGTGTATTTTAGCTATCTCTGCTGCGTCTGATTTCATGTGGCAGGACACCCCTGAATTGTAAGGTATCCACAACTCCAGCTGACATTTCTAAAATAAGATCCCATTTCAGTCTAGATAGTGGTAAAGCAATCCTTCACTCGGGAAATGCTTTATCAATGTGCCATTCTGTCTTATTCCATGAAGGGGGAAAGGGAAAACATTTTACTTTTCTCTACAGTGATTGTATGTATATAATCTAGGCTCTCTGTAAGGCCTCTCCTGTTTCTATCTCTGTTCTTTGTTATGAGCAAGGGGATGGGTTTCTTCCATAAAACTAACAGTTTTATGTGAATTGAAGAGCAGTATATGTTGTGGTCAAGTCTATCCAGATACTTATATATCTTATGTCTAGACACATTTAGATACCAGCATCAGTCAAATGTTTGGCCATGGTGTAAGACTCGGGAAATGCTGCAAAATACATTTTACGGTGATTGAGAAACTATTATACCTCCAGCAAGTACAGTCCTTTGCTCACCTGAGCAATAATCCACAGAGTTGCAAGAACACCTTCTTCTCTTCTGAAATTCCTTTTTATGTGAAATTATGCCTTGTGTGTGTCATACATCAGCTTTGAGAGCATTCTGAAGCAAATATTTTGGGATTTGAAACTGCTAAGAAAATAGGAAATAGCTCGGTGACACTTGCTTCAGAAGGCACATTATGAATGCTGTCAAGCAGAAGCCATTTGTCACCGACCCACGTTGAGGAGGCAAAGTCAAAGCAAACTTAATCTACACTGCTTCTATAATAGTAGAACAACCCTTCAATAAAAGTGTTGGTCCAGCAAGGGCGGGCCTTTTAGTGTAGCATAAAGTGAAATAGCTGGGAATGAGAATTTATGTTATCTGAGTTACCCAACTCCTTTGAAACTTAGCATGTATCATATGCCTATGGAAATGTATTGATTTTTTCACTTCTAAAATTAGTGAGTGAAATATCTGACACTCAACCTAAATGAATCTGTAAAATCATCAGGGTTTTTTTAAAGCCAGTTTAAGTGTGGAATAAATTGATTTGCAGTTAGAAAATGCGTGTATTAGTATAACATCAGTTCTGCTGTTCTAAGCAATGCAGCTGGGGTCATGAGACAAAGAATGAAATGCACCTTTGATAAGTAGAATATTATTATTATTATTATTATTATTGTTGTTGTTGTTGTTGTTGTTATATGCAAATTCCAATGACGCTTCCTTGCACCTTATGGTTCCCCATCCCTGTGCATCAATTTCCAGCACAGAAGGTCCTGTGACAGCTGCTATGTTACCTTTTACTCTCTCTTTCATTGACCTTCTTAAACTATTCTTTAAAAAGTGAAGATGAATATGTGATCATACAAAATGCATTATTTCTCATTTGTCTATTAGCAAATAGATATTTGATTAGGTGAAATAAAGGAACTTTATGCTATCAGCCAATTTGTGACCTGTGAGCTCAGCAAACCTCAGTTTGGCACAGGAGTTTTTGAGTTTTAGAATGTAATGATTCAGCTGTAGGGGATCCAGGTATTTGTAAAGGGAAGGGCCTCAGAATCACAGAACGGGTCATGTTGGAAGGCACCACAGTGGGTCAGCTGGTCCAGCCCCCCTTGCTCAAGCAGGGCTGTCCCAAAACATATATTACTCAGGATTGTGTCCAGACAGATTTTGAATATCTCCAAAGAGGGAGACTCCACATCCTCTCTGGGAAATCTGTTCCAGTGCAGTGTCACCCCCAGAGTAAAGAAGTTCTTCCTCATGCTCAGGTGGAACTTCCTGTGCATGAGTTTCTGCCCATTGTGTCTTGTCCCACTGCTGGGCACCACCTGGTCATTCTCTTCTGCTCAAGTCTTGTGGTTTTCAGTGTCATTAATCTGCGATGGTGATAATGTCATGGTTTATATTGTGATGGTAAAATGGGGCTGAACCTCTGTTTTACTCCACTAGCATTATCTGATTTAAACAGAACAGCACAAGAAGAAAGAGAAATACTAAGTGTGACTGCAACATCCTTCAGTGCTGGTACTTTATAAATACACTAATGCAGCTGAACTAATTTAAGTCTGTGTTAACATTGCTCATGAAGCATATCGAGTGTTTAATTGCAATGCAAAAGGAACAAATAATGAGAATAAGTTACCCAAATTATTTAATTATAAAATAATTAATGTGATGGGCAATTAAAATATGAATTAAAGCGTACTCCTTACATTGTCATTCAAAATTACCTAAGCTAAGGTTAAAGGTGTTATTAAAAACATTAATTTAATTTGTTATATAAAAGGCAGATAATTATCATAAAATATTGCAAATGATAATGAGAAACACTTTAATGAAGTCTTGGTTTAATTAGCGGGGGTTTCATTATGATTTGCCTGTGGGTAAAATGGCAGACTGTTAATATATTTTCTTTTCATTATGATTAGAGTCTTAGAGAGTTATTTAACAACTTATATGAAGAAATATAGGCTTACATTTATATCTTTGGGATGGTATCTCATTTTGTTTGACACAGATTTATGATATTATAAAGACTTGATAAATCCAGTTTCTGATGATAGTGTTCCAAGTGTTGTTTATCCTGCCTAACCTCTCAATCACGTAGTATCCACTACTAAGAGACTTCTATTGAAAAAACAAACAAACAAACAAAAAAACCCTCTCATGAAACTTGGAAGAACCTCAGAACCTTTTCTTGGTGGTTTTTGATCTTTTCAGACCAACACAAAAAATTATTTGAAAATATCTAAAAATTGTATCTATGTTATACTGGGTTGCTTTTCTAAAACAAGACAGGCATTGCTTTACAATGCAAGCTAACTCAAGATACCTTTCTTGATATAAAATTCTGAGAGAAAGAATCCCTATTCTTAATTTTGAGAAGTCTGTGAGTGAACCAAAAGCTATTTTCAAATCACTGAGTTTTCATCTTCACTGAGTTTTAAAATGTATTTAAAATTAAAGTCTTCTGTATACTTTGTAGAAGAAAAATACCATAAATGGAGATTCAACCAGATGTTGTTCTGGCAGGGAGAAATGGATGTGCTTGAGAACTTGTATTCTTGTGAACATGGGTTTTTAGTTGTCTTTCTGCTTTTCTTTCATACACCCTTCTTTAGAGCTGGTAAATGCCATCAGAAGCTACCAGGTTGTTATTTATAACCATCAGAATAATCTGGAAAAATCCCTGTTGGCTGAGGCAGTTCTAGCTTCCTTGTCTTTCCTGATTACAGCAACAACAGCCAGGTTTTTATCTTTAATAGCAAAAGGGCTGAATTTCAGGGACAACATCTCACTGTGATGAACTTGGCTTGTCTGTCTCTTTTATTCAGTAATGTACAGAGGCTGGGGGAGATTAAAACAGCTGCTCTCATTTACCATTTTTTATTTCCCATCTCTTTTTTTCCTCCTTCTGTTTCTCTTTATTTCTAACTTTCATATTTAATTCATGGCTAACACAGCAGCAACATATGAATTCAATCCTCACTCTTTGCTCACTAATGCTTTCAGTCCAGTAGGCACATTTCACCTGGTATAATCCTTTGTGTGCTTATTATGCACATGAATTTGGGTTTGGATAGACATTGATTTTTTATCAAAACTATGTGACCTGTGACTTGCATGCTGTTATGTGTACCCCTACAAGATGTATCATAGCATTTTTAGGTGAAGAAAAATATCATAAAATTTTTCCAGGAATTGACTTTATTTGCCTAGAGAAAAGAAAATAACATGGATGTCTTTTCTGATTTTTAGTAACAGCTACTCTTTTCCACCAAGAACAGCCCCAAAGTCGATTTTAGTTGCCATCTCATTTACCACTGAAATGAAACTCCTTTTAAGAATTCAATTACTTGACTTCAGTGAAATAGAGTTAAAATAGAGTACATGTACAAACTATATCTCAAGCTTTTTGTTTTTTTTTTTGATTTCTCAAACCAGTTTCATAGATTTTACTAGGTTAACAAGAGAAGACGTCCTCCTGACAACTTGGTAACTCTGCCATGCTCTTCTCCTCAAATGACAGACACTTTAAAAGTTCCTGACTTGTAGCTAGAGTTACACTTGCTCCAAGTGCCACTGTGATCATTTAAACCTAACAAAAGTAATATAAATAAAACATTTGTTTTGCAAGTGGATAAGTTACATTCATACCAAAGCGAACATCCACATCTTTCTGAGGAGAAAGTAGGTTTGGAGGGTACCATTTCAATCGGAGTTAAAATCGCAGTGTTAGATGCATCTGGGTATTTCAGAAAAGAGTAGGATAAGAACCCAGTGACAACCACAGCCACTGTAATTTTAATAACTGGAATTGGTATGTTTGGCAGTTATTTTCCCATGCAAGAGAGATATTTTAAGAATGTGTTCAATCAAAATACTGTTTTCTAAAGTGTATTGGTTTAGCATAAATGGTAGGAAAAAACCAATTGTTGATCCGTTTTGGAACTAACAGCTAAGCTGGCCAATCAGGTAAAAAGTGTACACCCCTTGGGACACCGCTTAAAAACAGGAATCTTGGGAGACCCGCCCTCTTTCCACGGACCCAGCCATGAGGTAACAGCGCGGCCGGGCCGGGAGGGCCCCGGGCCCAGGGGCCGGCTGGCCCCGGGAGGCCCCGGGAGNTTTTTGAGTGAGAAAGATGACAAGTTGCCTTAGTTTGGAGCTTTAAATCTCCTTAATTCATGGTAACAGACTATAATTCTTCCTTTTTTTCTTTGCTAGATTAAAAATTGGGGAGGTGCTTTTCCAAATTCAAGCAAGGGTGTCTGATTTTTACTGAGTAGACATTTGAGTTAGAAACTATGATATTTGAACTTTTTTCTAAAATAGATGTTGAAGTAGAAATTGGTGCAGTGATCCTATTGAGATGTCTTAGAGCCTTGTCACCAGTAAAGAATAAAGAGTCCTTTATTGTGAAGCTGTGCATCTTTAAAAAGTGAAACCCCATATTTAAGTCCACAACCCTTATGCAGCCATGGGAAAAGCTACATTTAGAAAGCTCACAGATGCAGTGTCAGGCAGGCTATGTTTGTAAAAGCTAGAAGCCACAAACAGACTGTGTCTCTTGTAGAAAGTTACCAAAAGAATCAAGAGAGACTTGTCTCTCTCAAAAGACTGAATAAAAGACTATTTTTATTAAGTGCTACTGACTTGAGAGTTCTAATGTTTTGTCTCTTTACATTGTTTTTCGTAGACAAGTAAATTGTTGCTGGGGAGGAGAGGAGTTGTTTTTAAAAAGGTTTCATAGTTAGTTTTTGTTTGTTCACCTTTAGTGTATGCTAATAAATCTAACTGTTTCTATTTTTTAAATTGAACCTGTTTTGCTTTTCTTTTAATCCTATTCCACTAAAATGAAAATTAGGCGAATGTGATAACCACTACATAAAGGAATAATATTCATGGCCTTTTCTAAATTGGAATTGATAAATATATGCCTATAAGCCACGTGACACATTATATAGTGCTTGCTGCATGTTTTTATTAATTCCAGTATTGAATGAATTCTCTGATCAGATATTCTCTAATACTGAGACAAGGCAAGAAGCTCAATTTGCTCTTCAAAATCAGTCTAGTCAGACACAGAGCAGGTGACTGAAGAAGGACAAATAAAAATATTTTTTCCATTAATCGACAAATGTGAGTTTTGCTGAAATGCTGAATGCAAATGAGCTTTCTCATGCTTTCCTGCAAATATTTGCCTGCCTAACTTTCCCTCATGAGTCAATGTTGGCAATTCCTGCTGAGCATATCAAAGTCCTGAGTTAGTTTATAATTATTTTTACCTGTTTTCTTCACACATGAGTACAAGAAGTCATATTTATTTTGCTGTACTGGATGAACTTCTTACAAAGGCTTCTGCTCGTAGTTCCTAATTTGTTTGCATATTTTTTACACTCCATTTTGTCCCCAAAGAACATAACTGTATTTAAAGTAGCATTCAGGAAGAAAAAAATCCATTTAAATAATTTTCGCAATGGGTGGCTGAAATTTTAGAGATGTGTGGGGCATCTGGAGCATGGACAGATGAGGTCACACACTATCCAAAATAAAATATCTTCAGTATGCTCTCAAGATCTTAGAATTTTAAGGTGTAGGTGGTAGAAGTGTTCCCTTTTTCATACAGCAAAGGCAATTTACCTTCGTTACCTTTGTTAATGAGATACTGCTACTGGCACAGTCCCGTTAGGGCAGCAGGCTTTCAGCTTTTTTAGGAGTAGACACAAAAATGTTGCTGGACTGTTAAAAATTGTTTCATGTCAGAAACTAGAACCAGAAAAAGTGCATGACCTGTTGCATGAGGTATAATTAAGTTAGGAGCAGCCTGGCCATATCTGAAGCAATAGAAAGCAATTTTCTTGAGAAAGGTTGAAAAAATCCATATTGATCAGTACTAAGTAGTAAAAATTTATTGCTATGTTGTCAGTTGCCTTATTCCAAATCAATACAAATCTCACCAAAAGCTTCTTAAATGTAATAAGAATCTGACAAGGCCTTTTTGTCACAGATTAGTGTTAAAGCAATGAAAAGGCCCCCGAGGAAAACTGTCTCCAACCAGAATGCCAGCTGTATCCCATTTCAGCAGTACTCCTTCTGGTGTAGGACATCTTTATTGGCATTTTGGAACCCTGAAGAAAAGCTTAATGTTTTGTCAGTTAACTAATGCAAATGGTCAGAAATGCCTAAAGACCTTGCATTTCTGTCAGTTTTTATCGAGTCGTAAAAGTTGTTTGTTTTAAGAAGAAAAAGTCAATCAGGCACCTGAATAAAAATGAAAGGTTGGATATAGAAGGAATTTTCTTCGTGTTTATAATTTAAAGGAAAAGCTTTCATAAAAAGCTATTTTAGTCAGAGGTCTAAGATCCCATGATAGGATATTGGAACCTGAAACTCACGCACACTGATGTGAGAATAATATTTTCCTTAGAAAAGCATTCAGAACAATTTCAACTCAGTTATAACATAGATTTAAGTGTTGGAAAACTGCCTTCCCAAAGCAGAGCAATCTAATTTCAGGTAGCAGGAAAATATGACAGCATCCTTTGCACTTTTAGAACAAAGGTATCTCAGGAACTCTTATTGTACTAGTATTTGAACGATTAAATGGCATTATCAGAGTAGTTTGGATGAAAAGAGATATTTTACTTATAAAGTTATCACATCCTTCTTTATTAGTGCAGAAAATGTAGACACATTCATTAAAAATTAAAACATCTAAAATGAATGATAATTACTTACTTAACATTTCAAATCATGTCTTTTTCAAATCTTGAAATGATCTCTTGATTTTTTTTGGGACTGAATGGACACCTGAGTGCCTGCAAGGATGAAGCCATAAAGAATGCAAATCATATGAAAAGACAGTGGGGTTCTTTATTCTAAATCACTTATAACCTGCTAAAAATTTGCATTATTTTTATAATATAGGTATTTTTGTCCTTTGTGTGAGACCGTGTTTGTGCAGTAATGTGATTTAACTCCTTAGCTCTTTCGGAATGCGCTTGCCGAGGCCCTGAGTGTGCACTACATAGGTGTATTCACTTATTTTGTAAATCCACACTTTTAGGACCAGACATTCATCTCACTTGAAAGACAGCAAATAATAGGGAGAAATTACTTCCTAAAGCATCTCTTGGGTGTTTCCAACTATACAAGAGCTGCTTCTGTGCAGCTGTGTTCCAACCAAGGCTGAAGAGTTTGTTTTGGATGCTTGCCCTTGACTGAGACAGAGAGGCCTCTCCATTTCCTAGGTGGAGTTTAAAAGAAACCAGCCACCCACCAATAAATGAAAATTTGCTTTTTAGAGGAGCACAGGGTTTATAAATGAAAATAGTGGAGAATATAGGGGAAAAGTCTTCAGAATAGAAGACAAATTCTCTGGAATATACAGGACTTAGGAGTGGATGGGGTGAGGTGATGGAAGGATCCCTCCCAAAAGAAAACCCTTACAAAAACAAGTGGAAATCATATTAAGTGGGATAGAAATTAGCTTTTCTTTACCCTGGTGCTGATATGTTGAGCCATTTGTCTGACAAAGGTACGGTTGAAAGACAGAAAAATTTGGGGAGGCTGGTGAATACCTGTAAGGAATGCAAAAACTGAGACTTATCTGTTCCACATGAGAACTCAAACCTCTGAACTGCTAATTATGAAATTTTAAGGTGACTTGCAACAGGTCTGGAATTCCAGAACCTTTCTGAAAACTCTTCTGTGAGACTGCAGTCAGTAATGAACCAAAGCTGAGAATCCTGTTTCCAATGTGAACTTAAATGTAGGAAAAAAAAAAAAAAGAAGAATTTCTGCTTATAAGGTCACAAAAAAAAAAAACCAAAAAAAAGACAACACTTCATTGGAAAGGAAGACCGTGGTAGAGATGATTAGTAATCCACAAGAAACACAGGAATAGCCCAACTCTGAAAGCAACTGCAAGGAAAGAATCAGCAAGATGAAAATGGAAGTGTATGGGAGATGCGCAAGGAAAGCAGATTGATGCAGTGGTTGGCATTTGGAAAGACACACTACATTTACAGGGATAAGATTAAGAACCAACCAACCAACCAACAAAAGCAAAAATGAAAACAAAACTAAAAGAAAAAAAACCCCAAATCAAACCAACCAAACTAAAAATTAAAAAAAAAAAAAAAATTTAAAAAGTCATCCTCCTGACCTCTACTGTGCAAACTACCAGTGGTTTAAACTACTTAGTCTAGCTTAACATTAGAAAAACTCAGCAGTTACCAGTCTTGCATCAGAAATAGGAACACTTTCATATGGCCACTATTTTGCTGACTTTCAGCGCTTTTGTCTTCTGCCTAAATTGACAGGATAAGCTATTTATTCAATTTTTCACTGGGACAGAGTAGAAGAGGAAGAGTCACCTGGTCTAACACAATTTAGACGGATGAAGGAAGTAGAGTGGCTTCAGTTTCAAATTCTGGTGCTAAACCAGCTTTGCTTAGCTTACTGACAGATATATTATCTTGGCCTGTCTTAGCTGAAAAGCACTGTAGAAAGCTGCTAAGAAAGTGACGACAAGAATTTAAAGTCTGAAATTCTGAGAATTCGTCAGACTTATAGGCCTTTGAATGTCTACATATTCACATTAAAAGAGTCAGAACTAATTTTCATTCTAAATTATATGCACAATTTACAAAGAGAAAAGCAGTTGAAAGCATTTTCTATCATTCAGGCTGATTGTCGTGCTTTTCTTTAATCTTTTTTCATCTTCTCTTTCATAAGTGGGCAATACGTATATTTTACTAAAAAATTCCCTTCCAGGCTCAGTCCTTAAGTCAAATGTTTAAGGAGAAGTGTAATGCAAACACAGAGCAAGAATTGGAGCTTTGTTTCATGCATTATTTTCCTTTGGCCTTCTGGAACAGAATTTCTGAAGTCAATGGCAGAACCCTCTGCAGAGCTACTTAGCTGGCTAGAAAATTTTTGTTCTCAAGACATGATGAAGTCAATGGAGAGAGTGAGACCTTGGTGGGATTTTGGGGCAAGAGTGAGGCACTGGTGAGACTTGCAGGGACTCCTCAGAGAACACTGGTTGGTGAGAATAAATTGTTCCCTGTATGACTTGGTATCTGGTTCCCAGTGCTTTTTTTATATTTCCAGTACATTTATGGGATATTGCAGGGGTTTTTTTAATGTTCTCAACTGTTTCTCTGTGACCACAAAAAAAAAAAAAAGTCTTCATGTTAGTAGGTACTGCAGGTAGATACAGATAGAAATGAGTCTGAAGAACTGTAATTTTAACATAAATACACCAGAACATGGGAAGAAACAGCTAGGAAGTGGTTTAGGAGACTGCTTCCTCTTACCTCTCAGGTAGTGGTTGTCAGTCCTTTGAAAAGCCCAGAAAGTGACTATGGAAACATTTATTTAACCTTTCGGGACCAGTGTAAGACTTGAGATATTTTTCTTGGTTTTCTAACGAGACACAGGGATTTCATTAACTGAAAATAAATTTTAGTTTCCTTTGCAAAATCAGCATTCAGTGGCAAATTTTATTAATGATAATGGCAGCTTCTCATTCTACCTTGTAGTGAGAACACACATTACTACAGCAAACCAGAGTAAAACACAGTTCTTTCAAAGGTGTTGAAGACAAAAATGCATTAAAAATGTTAATCCAGCCAATTTCATTATAGTCAACAGTGGATATGCAGAAATGGGCTTGGGAGAGTTATTTAGTGGGATGATTGCAGAGACAGCTTTTATTGAATGCTGCTCTCATAGAACAAAACACAGAAAAGAGGATTTTTCTAAGTCGTTTGTAAGGCATGACTGTCTCTTTAGAAGGTTTGGTTGTGTTAAAGGCTGGATTATGGAAGCATCCTTATGCTCTGTGATGAATTAAAGAAAAGATTTGCTGTCTTGGGCAATGGGAAGTCATGCAGTCCAATACTAAGTAGCATCTGCTATGTACTTTTAAGCTACTTGTAGACAGTAAAATGTGTAGTGGGAATCTGTTGGAAAAGAGGCAGATTTCAAGGTCCAAAATATAACAGGTAACAGCTGTTTTGGTCCGACGTCTAAACTAAAATTTACATTTTACATTTACTGGTGTCTGAGACAGCAAACAAAACCAGAATTCCTGACTTAATGAACTTCATATACAGTAATTTTCTTAAAATACTCCTCAGCATGCAAAGCAACATTGCTAATAAACCTCCTATTGCTATTATCAAGTAATTCTATTTCAGGTGTCTGTGAGAGAATTTTGAATTTTAACTAGACTGACCCAAGCACTTCTGTCAGATTTCCAGATTCTCCATGTATGCAGCAAATTAATTAAAATCACTTACAGATGGGTTTTATGGTTTTAATATGCATGTTGTATTTTTATAAGCATCTTCTGCTATGTCTAGTACTTCAGTAGGGAAATTGGAACATAGCCTGTCAGAATGCTTTTCATATTGCTCAGATATTTTTATTTCTTCTCATCAAGCTACAATGCTGCTTTTAGCAGTCTGGTAAGGCTTAATTTTGGCCATTCTAATTTAGGCTGCTTGTCTTTAATTGACAAAGCTGTGAATGTGATTTTCAGGGTTCTCTGAAATTTCAGAGAAACAGGAACTTGAGTATTTTACAGCGAGGCTGTTACAGAGGGTGGCTTCACTCAGTTGTGTTTAAGGTGCTGTTATTGCTTGTGAAGCCTTTGGATTTCCTCAGCACTTCTGAGGGATACAAAAGGCTGCTGTGCAACCCATGAGGTGTCTGCTGAGTTGTACTGGGACTTTCAAAATATCCTGGATTCATGGAAGGCTTCAGGAGTTGTTGTTTCCTGCCACACAGTTTACCAAGCACCTGTGACTTTAAAGGGCATAAGATCCCAGAACAGAAAGAAAATATGGATATTCACACAGTGCCATTGCTAGTTTATCCCCTTATGATTCATGAAGTATAATTCAGTAGCTGAAGTATTGCTGTACACTAAGAAAATGATTTCTCTGTCACATTTCATGTTTTTGTCTATCATTGACATTTTATTTCAATTGCTGCACTCAAGGTGTCCACCCTTGGCAGTGGGGGATCTGATCTCTTTTTAGCTTCCCTACAACACATCCCAAAACTCTTCAATTTAAGCTATCTCACAAAGTCATATCTTCTTTCTAGACTTGCCAACAGACAATTAGGTAGGTTATTTTTTTATTATTACTGTTATTTATTTCAAGGTCTTCTATTTAGTAATCTGAACTGGGTCAGAAAATATTACCACCCTTTTTTTTTCTTTTCTTAAATTCCAATTGTTTTGATTTATGTATTTTCACATTTCAGATTCCTAAACTGACAAGGTACATAGAATTTTCCAAAATAAACAGAAAGGAGCGCTTATCAGAGCCCTGCAGGCCGATCTCTACCCTTTCCCATGGTAACACTATTTCAGCACAGTAACAGACAGCAGAGTAGATAATGGGGCACTTCTGAACCTGAAAATTAGATGCTCTCTGCCATGACTAAAAAAGAAAAATTCCAGAGTGGAAGAATATGAAGAAGGGGAATGAAGTTAATTTTTATTTGTATTTTTTTTCAATGGCATAAGGAAAAATAAAGGAATTCAAAACTTCTTTGAGAGGTAGCTGCACAAACTTAGGGGATACCACCACAGAGCTACCTATTCAATTGCCTGAAAAAAATAACACAGACTGTTACACCTACTTAATAGGTAGAAAGTTCGATTGGATTTGCTTATTGGAAATCAGTGATTGGCTAAAACAGGCAGAGTTTCTTTTTTTCCTTTCATATAATTCCCAAACCAGGATTGTCTGAATAGGTAAGAAATTATTTTGTATATACATTGACGAAGGTATTGCAGTGCCTGTGGTGCCATTTCCTTTTTGTAGTGAAAACACTTACAAATAAACATGTGTATTGAACATGTGAATTTTTCAAAGTAGACAGAAAAAAAAAAAAAAAAAGCTTATGGGCATTTGTACAATGCAAATGAATAAGAGTTATTTAAAAAAATTGGTGTGTTCGATTTATTTTTTTTCATTTCTTTATATTTTCATCTTTTAACAAATCAAGTGATAAAAGAGAGAAAAAAAGGAGAAAAAATCAAAACCTGCATTTTTTATATCAATTCAGAGATGTTTTCTGCCCATAAAGTAAGATGATGAATGAATTTTCTCAGATTTCTGAGAAATTTCTGAGCAGTGTCTGCTGAAGCTGTGCAGCAATGCTCCTTTTCTGACTGACAGCTGGAGCACTCCAGCTCTGTCTGTTACAATACAAACATCACACTGAATCTTTCACGAATAGATGCAGTCTCCTTCCCTTTATTAGCTTTCTCGTCCCATAAAGCGCAGTCAGGATAGGCATCATTCCTGTCCTTTAGAAAGCAGTAGATTAGTCCATTTCCTCGTGGGGCTTTGCAAAGTCCTTCAATAGACGTGACTGGAAGAGGAAGAGCCTGAAGATGGTGGCCTAAGGGAATAAACTGCTGACTTGATAAATCTTTGGGTCTTAAGAGGTCATCTCTTGATGTCTGAAAGAAAGATTGACTCACCAGCAAATATGAGCACCAGTCTTGATGGGTTTTTGAGGGGGTTTTTTAAAGTAATATAGAAAACATTTGTGTATGAAGTACTTATAAATTTTCTAGAAGTACAGATAATGGCGCTTTCCTTTCTCAGGTCTTATTCAATTCTCATAGATTTATTCATTCTTTTTTACACTCTCTACATGCTGTACATGAGATGTGCAGAGAATTTTAATGAGTTTTTGCACAAACAAATGCAGCTATAAAATACAACATGAAAAAATTTGAAACTTAGTGAACTTTTGATACCTGTGACAACTTATAAACCCTAAAGAGCTTACACAGCTCATTAATGAAAATGATGATGTTTCATATCTATTTCCCTGAGATGAAGAGTAAACTATAGCTAGGAAAAGATTAAATTTACCTAATTTTCCTTTTCCAGGAGTATTTCCTAACTTGTAAAGCCATACTTTAATACAAGAGAACCTGTATATTTTTGATAGGGGATTTTTCACATGTGTGTAACACTTATAGCTACTTGAAACTCATAGATTCTAAAAACCCAAAGCCAGACCCTTAGATATGGAAATTGATGGGGTGCATCAGGAATTAAAGGAACAATGTGTGTTTGAAAATAATTTATCTATTATTTTATTTGTTGTTATTTTAGTACACAGGTAGGACACGTAGACAAAAAAAGTGCAACGTGCTCATTTTCAGAGTGCAGTTTAAGAAGGATTCTTTTCCAAGACAGCCAGACCATCCTGTTGTGGAGGTGGGTGAGAGTGTGGGTGAGAACACTGAGTTTCGGAGGACAGGCACCTAGGTGGATCTGCTTGTGCTCATTTCTCAGCTGACATTAAATCTCTGGGTAGGTTATGCTTTCTAGACATCTTTTGTTTCTGCAACCTGCTGCTGGCAAATTTCCTGCTGCTGCTCAGTACCCAGAGTGCACAAAAAGCTCTGGGTACTTCTGGGTATTTTATGAGTGCAGAAGGCTGTCTAGACTCTGGGAGGAATCTAAAAGTAACTTACAATTTTTTGAGCTGGTTTCGATTTCATTTTGAACAAATATGGGAGAAACACAAACATTACATGTGTAGACCACAGATTTTTTGAAAGCTTGATGAATCTGTGAACAGAATCTGTGATCTACCTCCATAAAAAGATTTTCTTTAATTCCTTATTGCTAGGGTCTTACCTTGTGAAGTGGATTGATATTTTTTTGAATAACAGCTGGCACAACAAGCAGTTCTATGCAGTTCTGTTTTGTTTTGGTTTGGGTTTTTTTTTGTTTTGTTTTTTGTTTTTTTTTTTAAACATCTCTCTCCTGAGAGCTCTATAATATAAGTCCAGATTGCTGCTGTCCTCCTCTGACAGGCTGGGAGAGAAGTATTGATCTGTCATGGGGAGGATGGGATGAGGTGACAACAGTAGTGACTTTTATTTGCTCATCTCAGAAAGAAAGTACCAGGAGGCAGTGTTAGCTAATCTCCTTGCTTAAATAGGAAGAAGATGCTTGAAGAACAACAAAAAAATGTACTTGATTATTCCTCCATTACAGCTTGTTGGCATTAAAGTCATGCTGAAACACTCTGATTTATTACAGCTTTATATGCCACAGGATTGAGGGAAGGATTTGGGGTCCATTGCACAAACCCAGCAGTGACATGGATTGTTTTTGCACCTTTCCCATCACCTGACAGAGGACACAAAAAATAGCAAATTTTTAAGGATAATGTACACAGTAAAAGAAAGGAAAACAAAACCATAGCTATAAAGAGAACAGTGTTGCTTTTTTATCATAGGAAAAGCCAGAGATTTAAATAAAAAGGGAGAGGTGTGTTCAGGGGCATCAGTGGAAATCAGCATTGAATAAAAACACCTGTTTCTACAAATCCTTTGACAGAACGCAGACACGTGTTGGTTTTTTTAGAAGTAAAGTAGCAAATTAATTTTTAATTGGAATGTATATGATTCACAAGTACAATCTGTATTTTTTGCTCAATGGTACATTGTATTCTGCATAAATTGCCAAGGAAATTAAACAAGCATAACGTCCCCAAAGACCAAACTGCTACATTTAGGAGAGCAGAGGTACCTGAGGGAAAAGAAAATCTGTTAGTATTCAGCAGATGTAGCTGAATTCTAGCCCTTACATGTGGAGAGCAGTGGTTCTGATGCATAGAGACATCGACTTCCATGTTTTATTTTACACTTCGTTGTGCCATACCCTGTTTGGCTCCAGCTCTGCAGTGCTCTGAGTACGTCTGGATTGCTGCATTCATGCAGACTGCAGTGGAGACAGCCAGCTCAGAAGAAATTCTAAAACTGAGGCAAAAGTGAAGACTAATAAATTGGAGAATAAACATGGTGACGCTATTTTTTTTGTCAAAGGCAAATCCACAAAGTGTTGCTGGCTGTGGCAGTACAGGCTGGGATCAGGACACAAAAACACACTATGGCACAGGAGCACTGCATGGTTTTCTAGATTTTTATCCTGCTTTCTTTACAAATATATCCTTGGCTGCAAAAATATCTTGCTTGCTCTTTCCTAGGGACCACTCCTGAAAGGCAAGGAGAGATTCTTACTACACCTTTATATTGTTTTTTGCAAAGAAGTAAAAAATGGTCCATTTTGTTAGACAATATAAAGCATCTTAACTATCAGTCGTCACCAAATAATAACATACCTGATATCTTGTGAAAATTAAGGAAATTTTGTGACTGTATTCTGCTTAATCCCAGTTAAATCTCCAACTGTCAATTATTCTTTATTTGTAGGTTTGTCACCATCTCCATGACTGATTTCAGTTGCTAGAGTCTGATCTTCAGGCTTTGTAGCCCTCCTTGATTTTTAAGTAAATTGAACTAGATTTTTGTTATATAAAGGCACAACAAAGAAAGAAGAGAAAGAAAAAAAGATAATTCTCCAGAAACCTCTGAAAATTTTGTTCTCCATATTTAACATCTATAATTTTTTATTGTTATAATTTTTTTGATAACAGAGCAACTGTCCAATTAAAATGATGTCGCATTAAGCAGATGCATAAAACTAAAGACTAGGAATATTCTCAATTTGAAGAATATGATTTGAAAATATAGTCTGAATTAAACAAAGCATCATGATTAGTCATTCACTTGCCTGCTGACCTCTTAAGGACTGTGCTGGTAACTATCAGTGCAGAGTCACTCCCTTTCTTGCAGCCTCTGACAAGAAAATGTGGATGCTTTCAATTGATATAAACAGGAGGAAAAAAAAAAGAAAAGAAAGAGGAAAGGAAGGGCTGTATAAAAATGTGGGAACAATGAACAAAGAGCTGTGTATTGTAATTCTGGTCACTAATTTCCCAACATATATCCAAGCTGATGCGCAAGTAGTAAATCCCAACATCCACCAATGGATTTTAGTTAGTATGACTTAGGAAAAAATAAGAATTCATTAAGAAGTTCATGGAGTTTTCTTTCAAATTCTAATCTTTCCTTACTTCTCTAAATAGCGGGAAAATGCAATCTCAGTTTAGAAAAACATGCAACAAAAGGTGAGAAAGGATAAAAAATAATAGCTGTGTTCGTCATCCTCAGTTATAAAATGGTCTTGTATATGACTACCTTACATCCTTTGTTTGAAAGGTGATAGAATTTAATTCTGTTCTTTCTGTGGAGAATGTGTGAAAAATTTATTTTAAGGGAGATCTTTAGGAAGCTTTACTTTAATGCTGTTAAAACTTTAACTTTGTATGAAACTGCCTGGAATGTTAATCTTGAAATTTGCTGCAGGAAAGAGCAGCATTTTCTGAGAAAACTGGCCTCAAAGTAGGAAAAAATTGATTCTGCAATGATTCTCTTTTACTACTACTTTGTTTCTGATATACTAAATGGTTGATGTAATCATGCAGTCTGATGTTGTTGCAAGAGAATGAAAATTGATCAATATATCATTATTGATCAGTTGCTTTCTTATTGGCCTAGCAAATCTGTGTGTTTTTTTCAAGCCTCACACAGCCAATCTACCCTATCCAGAGTTAATCTAAATAAATGTTGGTGTCTTCTAACTCACAAGGTTACAAAACAAGCAGATTATAGAAAAAGGAGGTGAACAATAGCATAATTCCATATATACACATATGAAAGCATTTAATATGTTCTTAAAATTGAGCATGAAATTAATAATCACACTTAAATCTCAGCACAAAATAAGGGTGCTTTGCTTGGTCACAGTCACAGTAGTGCAATAACCTCTCCATTCAGCTCAATTTATGCAAAGCCTTTTAAAATTACACTTTCTCAGAAACATACACTCTAACCCTGAGTATTTTGGTATTTTTCCAATTACATTCATGTAGGTGTTTTATTAGTGAAGCTCTGTAACATAGACTGAAATACTTTACAGCATTGTACAAAGGCATGTTGCAACTGGTGCTTTTAGCATAGTCTGATGAAATAATATTAGACCCATAGTCCAGTGGTTTACCTATTTTTGATGTATTCTTTCTGTACTTTGTGAATCACAATGAATAAATGTTTATGATTATGCGAGTGCATTCTGTTACCTCAGGACCCTTGTTTGCTTCTTGCACATGGAGCAATCTGTTTTGGGTTTTCTTTGCTGCTTCCTCCCTGCCTCCCCAAGTTTAGCAAAATGGATTTTAATACCCAGTTAATTAAGAAACTAACCAGCAAGCCATGATAAATTCATCAGCCCAGAGTGCTTTTAACACCTAGGTTCAATCTTCTAGTGATTCATGTGCTAAAAATCTAGTTATTTTATCAATTGCAAGTCTTCCCCAGCCTGGTTCTGTGTGGAATGACATCTGATTAAGAAACTGTGTCACAGCACAGCTCTGTTTCTCTTTGGCTTTTTTTAGCATGTATCCAGCATGGGTAGAAGGGTCAGCAACATTTGTGTAGCTCAGCCTGAGAGGTCAGACTACGCTATCCCAACTCAGGTTTCATGTGTTTGAACTAATGTAATTAGCACATTATCCCATTATGTCAACAAAAAGAGGTGTCAGAAGCTTATTATCTTGCTGCTCCAATGTTACCCTCCTTCATCTCATTTTCTTCTCCTCAGCAAAGTCTTTTAAAGAGAAATAAATTGATTATCAATTTTTTACTTGCATGAATCTTGGGTTTTAGTCAGTGTGAGCTGATTTTATGCTAGAAATGACTTTGGAGTGAGATAGGAGACTTAAAGGCTGCGTGCTAAGGACTGATCTTTGGCTTCAGGCACAGCTGAGAATTATTCTGTGCAGAGAAGATTGCAGCAAAACCGGATTGTTTAGGCCAATCCAAAGAGGCATTTTACAGCCACTTTGTAAGTTCTTGGTCTCTCGATCACAGACATCATAACCTGCTGAGATACTCCAATATTGTCCTTTAAAAAAAGCCAATGGAAGATAAAGTTATGTTTCAATACATGCACCAGGAGCTTCCCAAAACCTGGTTTCCTCAAACTGCTCTTGGAAACCTGACGGCCTGGATCACACACATATCTTGAGGAGGGAAGAGGAAATAATAGAATAATCAATGTTCAGCACTCAACATTCAAAATCTTTAAGTGACAAGCAGCAGTGTGAAGGAGCTGACAGCTACTCTTTCAAACCTGAGGATTGATTCCTCTCCCAGATTCTTTCTATCCAAACCCTCCCAACAACCTTTCACCTCATCTTCCTGCTGATGGGTGTTATTTCCTCTAGCCTATTCACTGACTTATGTTATGGAACATAAAGTTATTTTAGATTTTATGAGTGCTCTGCCTTCTGGGGCCAGATGTTCCCCTTGGCTTTGGAACCTCATAGCCCTTGTTGGACTATGAAAAAGTGGCCAGATGTCACCTAAGGACATTTCCATCTTTTCAGTACATGTGTTCGTGAGACAAAGAGATGAGAGAGCTTAACCCAATATTCCTTCTCCTCCTGCTAGTTCACCTTCATGTGTTCAGAGAGGTGTAAATGATGCACTATTCCCTGTGTAGGCCACAGATCTGCTGGATTCTGTCATGATAAATTCTGTCATGACCAGTCCAGGTGGATTCAGAAGTGTACATTCTCTACGTTTTTTTTCCTAGCAGGGTGAAGGGCTAGGATTTGCCGGCCTGGCCAAACAGTGGTGATAAGTAAAGGAAAATTTTCATAACAGTAAGTGAACACTTACCTTCCTGTTAAAATAAATTCCCCCCCCCCTTTCCTCTCTTTCTCTTTAAAGGTTAGGGATCCATGTGCCACTGTTAGTGAAAAGAATAAAAGAGAGGGAAACTCACTGTAAATCAGGCTGAAAATAGCATAAAATATGGTTAGAGGAAATCTAGCTAAAAGAAAAGGGAGCAGCATCTTTAATACACTTGTGTATATTTAAAAAATATTCCAGCCAGTTGAATGTAGGTAAAGCTCAAGAAATTATAAAACAGCCCAGGATACATCTGTGCTTTGTAAACTAACATAAATGACAGGCAGCTGTTCCCAGCTATTGTCTGCTTATTACTGGGCCTGAGGATAAAAAGGGGTTGCAACTTTCTAATCTTCTTTCTCCAGTCTCAGGAATCTGGAATTCTGGACTTGAGCAGTATAGCCAAGTGGGACAGCCCTGAAAACTCAAATTACAAAATTTATTGATGATTATTAAAATTATTAATTCAATGGATTTTGTTGCTTCTTAATTTTCTTTCTGACTCCTTGTCTTCCAGCATGGATCCAGCTCATTTTTACAAAAGCAAAAGAGCTCAAAACAAAATCCAAGACTTTTTCTGATTGCAAACTCTGAACTTGTGGATCTTCATTAATAGTATAAAATATCACTGTGAGATTCACAGTAAAATCAGAGAAGATTCCTCATTATTCATTATGTACAGTTGAGAGGAAGATATGTCAGTCACAATGAAAACAAAGAGATGACCAGGTGAACTTAGAGCAAAACAGCTTTTTGTCAGCTTAGAAGAAATGATAATTCCCCAAGGCACCACTGAGAACACAACTGGCCACCAGTTGCCATGCACCAGTATATTGGAGGTCACAAGAGTTTCCTATAAAATAGTTCCTTCTCCATTCATGCTCAGTATCTGCTGAAATCACAAAGAGACTTAAATATAAATTGTGGGGTTGATATACGTCATAATGGTCATAAACGCTAAGCTAGTCATGTTTGATATGACACCACTTTTTGGAAGAAATACATTCTTGGACATTTCCAGTTATTCCCTGGGAGGTGCTTAATATGATCTGTTTCTTCTGTCTCACCTCTTCCCGTTCAGCAGCAGCTCCCTACCAAGTGTAGGAGGCCGGATGAAAGAGCAACGGCAGGACTGTGGAGGCTGCGCCTTTTTAAAGGGGCTGCAGCTGGGGCCAGGTACTCCCTGCAACTTTCTCCCATATACAAGAAGGTTTTTTGGTGCTGACCATTTTGAGAAATGGCACAAGACTGGGAGCTGTTGTTTAAATTGCAATTTAAAATAGACACAACTAATTAGAGTAAAATAGAGGGGATGGAGGTAAAGGAGGCAGATGGTTGGGTTGGATTTAGGCTGGGTGATTTTGCTGGGCACCAGGCATTTCTGTGGGGGTCTGATCAATAGTAACAATGAAAAAAAATGAAAGATAATGTGGGGTCTGCCCTGGAAGCAGGGGGAGAAAATTTGCAGAATCCATATTCTGTAGTAGGAAATACTAGGCGTGACCAGACCTGAATATATCTTCTTTGTAATTCTCATTTAAATAAAAATATTTTCCTTAGACAAAATAAATAACAGGGCTATTTTATATAACAATGAGTAATGAATAACCGTATGTTGAATTCAAGACCAGTTCTTCTCCAACTTGAATTATTGCAGCAATGTGAAATTAGCTTGTTTAAAACCATGACACTACGCTGAGAACCACGTGAATGGGAAACTAATGTGATCGTTTAGGATCAAAAATGTCAAGAAAAAACAAATCTTAGGTTGAGTTAAAAATATATATATACTCCAGCTTCCACTTTGAGTTAGATAAAATCTTAGAATTTTTCAAATTCCTTATACAAAAATTAGCCACTTTTGATTTTAAAATATGAAATCAACTTCTTTCCTACATAACAAAAATATTTTGCTGTGTGTATTAAATTTTCTTCTTCTTCTTTTTTTTTTTTTTTTTTTTTTTGCAAAGGATATTTTCTAGATTGCCACTTACTTATGCGAAATATTTTTATTTAAATACCAAGTGAGAACTAAAAATCCCCTATATTTCAGCTGAGTTGTTAATTTTTTGACTTCACAAATTCAAATTATTCTGAGTTTGGGTGAAGCTGTGCAGATTGTAGGAGCTTGTCAAGCACATCCTAAAAGTATCCTGAGTTTGGAAATAAGTGGTGAAAATCAGAAACTCATTGTACAAAACCACTTAAATGAATGTGTCTCTACATATCTCTTTCCCCAAGAGCCCAGATTTAACAAGATATTATCACTGAAGCAATGCAAATTCAGGAATGCTCATCCATCACAGCAAACAATAGAAACACCTGCTGAAATCTGTCTCGCAATCAGGGGTTTTTTTTTGTTTTGTTTGCTTGTTTTGTTTATTCTCTAAATGAATTTCTAAATCGATGCTTAGCTAATAACCCATCATTAAATCTACAAGCTTATCATTTCAGCTCGTGAATGCTTTTTTGTGGTAAATGAGGCTCTTTTTTCCAATATTACAAGTGATAGTGTGCAACAGAACAGTCATTTACCCAATAGCATTCTACAGGAAAAGAATCCTACACTTTCTGCAGTACATTTTTAATGTCTGCTTTCCTGGAGTCCTCGCTCCTGATGGTGAAAGCTGATTTACAGCAGAAACTCACCCTCTCCAGGATTATTGTCAATAAATGTGAAGATGTAATTTGAGTGATAATGAAAGAACATCTTATTGAAAATCCCCAGAGAGTTTGTTTCACAAGATATAATTGGAGAGGGGCTAAGAGTCTCCTGCACCGATTTCCAAATTTAGCATCTCAGCCATTAAGATGTGTATATTTTAAAACTATCTAGGGGAAAAAAGCTGGTAATATGATCAATAGCAGTATAAGATAAGAATACAGCTCTGCAGAAATGGGGACATGGAGGGGACTGGAGAGGAACTCAAACATTTCAGTGTACAAACTACATCAATATTTTCAATGTAGTCTTAATTTTGCTTTTCATCCATATGTTTGAAACTGCTGGGACAGACCTTCATACCTGGCAGATTGTGCAGCTGTACTGACTTTGTTTATAGAGATATAAGATAATGCAATTTTTTATTTATTTACTTATTTTTGTTGTAGAAAATGCTGCAACAGTTTGCTGGTAGAGTGTAAGTTTTACTTTCTGACGCTTATGTTTCAGGTAATACTATGAATACCCCAAATCCTCCTCCCTCTTTTGTGGATCTAAGATCACATCTGGAAATAAAATGTATTTTGAGCAACTATTACACTTTTCAGTGTATTTTCAGAGTTTATAATGGTAGAGCTGCAAAATTTTCTCTGGTTGTATGTTTGTTTCCTTGTGCCATTTAGCTTTTTAACATTTTGGGCCTGAATGATTTAGGGCTTATTTGTCTCAGAGATGGCCTCATTTCCTTCTTCATTAATGCTTTGGTCCCGAAAGCTGGAGCTGAAGCTCATCATTAAAGAAGACCAGAGATTACTGGCTTTTCACTGAATGGGAATTTTGTGGATGGAATCTCTTTTTCTCCCCTGCTCCAAAATAATTCAAATCAATAGCGTCTTAGTCACAATTCTCTCTTTTAATCTAAGCTTTTGTGAAAGAGTAGAAAGGCTGGTATTTGAGAGTGAGTCATTTAAATTCCATTTGTCTGCCGATTTTTTTTTTGTGTGTTAATGAAAAACTCTTTTAATTATTTTTAAAAATTATGTCAAAGGTACTAAGATTTCTTTATCCATTATCTTAATTTAATACATTAATAAAAAACATTTTTCAGTGTTACCCTTGATCTTCACTTTACAAAATCTATGCTTCTTGAAACTCTTTCTCTAATACAGACTGAAAATAAATGAATACTCATATTGCAAGGTTTGTGAAATTTAGAAATATCGCCAGCTTTCTAAATGATGAGTATTATTTTTCTCAGATACACAAACCAGATTTTTCTATAGTGAGGAGTCTATTCTATTAGAATTTGAATTAGCTGTGATTTTTTTGTGGGGGGGTCATTAACATTATTAACAGGACCATGTTTTCCATGGTTTAAAAAGGGTCCATGAACCCATGAGGAACTGTTTGCTTATGTAGTACGAAAATAAATTGTATCCTTTCAGTTTTCTGTTCCCTTTATCCTATTATTTTTTCAAAAAAAAAATCTGATTTCAGATACACTGTCTTCAGGCTTCTATGCTTAAAGTAAATAATGTTTTTTATTTGTAAGTACAAACTTTCATGTAAGGAAAAAAAAGGAAATTATTTTACATTATTGTAGCTGATAACAGGGAAAGGATTTTGGAGTATGATTTTTCCAAATAAGCTTACAATCTGTTTTGCTTCAAAGGCTGAAAGGACCAGAAGTTATTCATTTTAAAGACCGTCAGTCTGTTTTTTTCCATATGAAACTTTTCTTTTTCTTCTTTACTTACCTGTGGAAGGAGGTGAGTGGTTAAAACTGGTATTCCTAAATCACATTAGAACAACCTGAGCACTAAATCCAGATATAATGATAGTGATATCTCAGAAATTCTGTTCAGACTTTGAGAAATAACCCACAGTACAGATGCTTGACACCTAACGTCCTGAGAACAGACCTGCTGCTGAGCAAGCCTGTGTGAAACGCACACGGTTCAGATAACCTCATTTTGTGCTGCCATTTTTGCACAACAGGTAAAGCCGCCTTTGTGAATTTACACAAACAGCTGTTTTTCTTAGTGGCTTTTTAGCAATTTTTAGTCATGGGTAGTGAGGGAGAGTTATTTTATTTCCCTGGGAGGGCTCCCAGCAATGCTTCATGGTCCCGGGCTGTTCAAAGCTGATGGGAGTCCCTACAGTAACCCTTATATGCATCACACCAGGGCTGCTCATCTTCATCTCTGTGGTGTTATGTCACTCTTGAATTGTCATACATTATTGAAAATGTATGCATGGCACAGTGGTGGGCTTTTCATTCAGTGGTGGTGCTGGTCAGGTTGTTGGTGGGCTTCTTTCCCCCTTATTAATTAAAACATTTAATGGCTGTGCAATACTAACGCTGGCATAAAAATGACCGACAGCAGTTTGCCAAATGGGAAGCTGGATGGAGAATTAATGGGTGTTGGCTTGATGAAACTGTGAAAAGTTGTCAGGACAGACCATCTGAGCTTGTGGGAAAGGGATCTTGTGAAACATGGATTGTAGAGGACACCAGTAGCAGGAGATACAGCATTCGCCAAATTCTTCAAGCAGAGCCCGCTGAGCTTCAGCAGGACTAGTTTGCTTTACCTTATCCTCAACTTTATTACAATTTTTCTGGTTCTTGTAAGAGCCACAATCCAGACAAATCAACTGCAGATTACTTGGGAGTGAGTGTAATTTGATAACCATTGGTTTAATTCCCTTTCTTATAAACAGTAAAATGTTACATGGATGTGAAACATCAATGACCAAACTTCAGTACAGGGAGAAAAGAAAGGAAGAAATAAATCATAGTTGTCTTATAATTTCATTTACCTCTGCCATGCTATTGAGTATCTGGGAATATCATTCTTTCCATTTTGTTGTGACGGATATGGCAAAAGTCAAAAATGTGTGAGTAATGGTGATTGTTCTACAAAGAGCTTGGTTTTTAACTGGGCCAAGTTTTAGGCAGATGCTAGGCAATATGAAAGAGGTTTTCATTTTCTTATGGTTCAAAATGTTAAGTGGATATGGAAAAAATGAGAGAGCAGGCAAATGCTCACCTACTTGAGTTGCTAAGTGGAGAATTGACACGCATGACCCTGGCAAAGCTTCGCACATGAGAAAACTCTGAAATAATAATACTGCTCCTTAGACGGGCAGCATCCTCCATTATTCAGCCATCCTACATTATGCACAAATGATTCATGCACCCTTTGGGTGACATTTATATCTGAGAGCTGCTCAGGGTGTTCCTGTCCTGCTTCATTGAAAAGAGTGTGTGAGAGCATCTTGGACCATCACAGCCCATTTTTATAATCTAAATATCACAGGAGGCATGAATTTTACACCTGAATTTGTGTGACAGGATCATGAAAGCTGAGTGCCTGGAACAACTGAAGGAAGTTGCAATTTTTTTTTCTAGTTATATCAAATTTTCCTACCTCAACAAATTCACATACCTAGTTATACACACACAAACACACATATGTTTATACTGTTTAGGCATGAAGCTGAGTGCCAAGTAACAGTTATTGTGGAGATAGAGCCACTATGATTGTAATTTACTTTGCTTTTTGAAAATTTTTTTTTTTCTGAATAGTTGGTATGCATGAATAATGCTTTGCCATTTGCTTCTACATTATGCCCACTTATATTATGAACCCATTTTGGATTTTTGTCATTTCAGAGGGAATGCTTAAGTTGTGTAACCAGGTAAGTGAAACAGCTGTCCAGTTTTTCTCAGGCTTTCTATACTCAGTAAAGAGAGTCAAAACCTTCTCTGAACTCTCCTTCAGAGGATGTTGTGATGGTTTGGGGTTTTTTTTCCCTCTCTTGATCAGGATTTTATGGAGATTAAATAATTAATGTGGTAAGCTGAAAAGGTGGATAATAGTGGTGGGAATATAACCCCCTTATTTTCCATCCTCTCCACTGAAGGATTCCTCTGACAGGTCAAATAACTTTTTGAATGCTTGGATTGTTTTCATACTGTATGTTGTTACATGCACACACACATGTGTACCTATGTTTGTTCATTATTAATATCTTCAAATATTTAAATATTTGAGCTCTCTTATGAATCCAGTATCAATACTCCAGACACACTTTATTTCCGCGCGATCCCACTCCTTACGTGGTTACAAAGCTGTTCAGCACAGTGACACTTTGTCAGGACAGTGTGACACACTATAGCATCGAGAGGGAAAATCCCAACTCCTAAGGAAACATGTTAAGACAGACAAAAGATGAAGAACAGAGAAATCTTTAAACCAAAATAAAACAAACAAAAAAATTCCAAAGCTGAATGGGATAGGAGGACAAAGGCAAGATATGATTAGGACGTGATTGCTATAGCTTTTTTTCTATGCAAATTTCAGTGATCAATGGTACTCTTCTAAAGATGTCATTGGGGGATTCTTTTGATTTTTCCACAAGAAAAGATTGATAAATAAGTTGCAGGTATGTTCTCAGAATGAAATGCCATTGCCATTTTTTAATTATTAAAAACTGATACCATTGTGCAATAATGTGTTTCCATATTGTATAGTGAATATTTTCCTTTTTAAGCCTCTCCCTTCAAAGACTTGGCAAGTAAGGTCAGATGCCTCTTAATGGAAATAGAAATGAAAAGCACTACCTCATTGATTTCTCCTCCTCATCCAAAAATGAGATTGGTTTTTTTTTTAAGCTCTCAGCCTCATCATGATGATTTCAGATAAGCACCTCCATAATAACAGACTAGTGTGGAGAGGTATAATGCTTCATTTCAACTATATTCTACAGTGAGTTTATCATAGATTCAATTCACTACCATGAGACTGGCTACAGTTGCTAAGAAGAACTCTCATTGAGAGAATTCATCAGTGCATGGAAGACAGTGAACCAGATTCATCCCTGCTGTAAATCATCCAACTTTATTGGAACTGTCTTAGAAAAAAAAAAATTGTCCCACTCCATTTATCTATTACTCTACAGAAGGATGCCTTTCATAAAAGTTATTTTCCTCTTTCATGCTCTGCTACTTATTTAGTTCAGTTGCTGAGTAGGTAAAGTGAATCGTAAAGATGAAGTTGAATATTTGACACCTACTTCATTTATGGAGAAGATCTTATAAAAAGGAATATAGCCCTGAGCATTTTGCTTTAATTGACTCATGAGACAAAGTCTAAGCTTTTCCTCAGAGACTGTAAGATAAGGGAATGAAAGCAAAACTTTACAAAAATATTAGTTCAGGAAAGTACTTCCACCCATTTAATAGAAACTGTGTTTATGCAGCAGTTCTGTTTTTCATGTGGCTGAATATTTATTATGAATAAATAACCTTCCTCAAAATGTCACTGTCAATGAGGGAAAATTACTGTTCCTGTTCCAGTAGTACGTTAACAGTTTGATGAACACTGCAAGCTGAGATCGTCATCTAATCATCCCACTTAAAAGAAAAGTATTTTTGCCAAAAAGATGCACTTCTTGAATTATGTTTCTGATAGTTTGCTAGTCATCTTGTAAAGGGCAAGGTATAAGAGTTTTTCAATCCTTGCACAAGCAAAGTTAGCCAGAAACTAAACTCAGGGAGAAATATTTGCTGGTGAGTAGAGGAAAGGCAATTGGTTCCTATTTACCTTGTTCTTAATAATAACATGGGAAAATAAAATGGACAGAGAGGAAAAGACTGCTCTGAAGTGTAAGACAAAGTGCTAATAAATAAATTAGTCCTTCAGTAAACTTAATATAGGTCTATGTCATATTTTGCTGTACTTTAAAATTATGTGCATCTCTAAACTCAGCCTGCTTTTATTGATTATAAGTACTTTGCATAAGAAAGGTCTAAAAATTCAGACTAGGGATTGTGTTACTTTGTTCCCTAAAATATTGACAGCTAAGAGCATTTTGTTCACTTTGAAATTCTACTTTTACTTAATATTCCCCTTTCATACACAACTTTATACTTACAGAAATCTGTCAGTCATGAAGCACTTAAAAATTGTCAGAAAAGGAGCAAAAAGACAGGGATGCTTTGTGAAATACGCTTGTCACTTGCATGCTATGTAAGGCAAAAGTGTAATTAGCATTTGCAGTGTGGATTAGTGATGTATTGACAGCACACTGATTACATACCGAGGAAGAGCTCTCATTTTTGCTTCAGCATCCAGCCAGCCTGACTCCTGCTTATTGCACAACATAAGCCCAAATCCATTCATTCAGCAATATTAAAATCTGACATTTCTGTTCTAATGGAATGAAACTACTTTATTCTTTAAGAAATACATCATTGAAAATTAACTGCCTAAATCAGCAATCAGATTTTCAATTGCAGAAAATAATCTCTAGTATCCAAATGATATTTCCTATTTCCCCTCCTTCCCTCTGACATGCAGTGTGTTTTATCCAGTAGAGGGTGCAGTGCAAAAGAGTTTAGGGGAGTGTTCAAGGGAAAAGTGGACGTTAGCTCTGAGAAACCTGTGAGGGACGTTATGTAATCAGATGGGATTGATGCAGCAGTGACCTTCCTCGTGGGCAGCCCTGTACTGAACACTCTTGCTCTTTCTGTGAATCTGGGTTCAGTAGTGAGCTGAGTTTTACCGTGTGGCCTGGGTTCAGTCATTAACTTTCTGGAAAATCTCTTACACAGAAGGAGAAGGTGGAGGACCCAGGATGACATAAAGCGAAGCCTTTGTCAATGAACTCAACTCCATCAATAGCAAATGGTTCCTTTTGGCTATTTTGTGTAAAACGTGTATTCAAATGCTTTGCTGAAACACAGTCTATATTGCTTGCTCCTTTTGTAAGCAGGATTTACTGAAGACATAAAAATTTGGCATTGGAGATTCAGATTTCATAAGATGTGATGTTTCTCTATTTTTCACTCCAGATTAAGAAAAGAAAAGAAACCAACAAAAAAAGAGATCTAAGATGCCATATAAGCTCAACTCCTCAGAGAAAGACTCTACCACAAATGAACCTTGTCCTGCAAGCTTAAGGGAATGGAGGTAATTATTCCATCTTTAGAAGGTCCGAATAATTTTATAACCCAGGTGGAGAGCAAAAGAAATATGGGAAAGTTGGCTAAAGTGACCTGAGGAGAAAATTCATTTTGAATGTTGATGCCATCTAAATGACAATACATATTTATCTGCAGGGGTAGTTTCATCCAAAGTTCTCTCAAGAGGTTTGGAAATCTCATGGTGATTAAAATAAATCTTAGATCAGACAACATTTGTAATTTGTTTTTCTCTGACAGGAGAAAATGTAAACAGTCCTACTGCAAATATTTTAACTGGCAGTAGTCTGGAGTGACAGAAGTGATTAAAAAGTAATTCTAGTACCATAATGTTTGCTGGAGTACTTAGTGATGTTTGAGTGCTACATAAGAGAGTCATCATATTGCCTCAGCTCATCCAAAGTATCGTTGGATGAGTGGGGTGGAATATATTGAAATGTTGATCGTGTCACACATTAGAGAGCTGCCTATTGACAAGCAGCTTCCACACTCAAGGTGTTTATTTTGATTTCTTGTTAAGCCCTCCCAGTGATTTGTGACTAATCTATATCTAATTTAAAGTATTCAATAGAATCTCCCACATCTCTATTTTGAAGGCCATCTTTGATGGAAATGCTTCTGAACTTTATTACCCCCTGATTACAGATAAGCACATTGTGCACAAGCCTTGAGAGAGCTTGTCTAACGACTCATAATTAGTTTGATAGGCAGTCTTATTAGAAAATCCACAACATTTTCTTCCCCACCTATTAGTTTTATGATCTGTGACCGCTTCATGGGAATTACAACATGAGGAATTGCAAAACAAGCGTTAAGATGAAATTGAATAGCGTTATTTACTTGTGATTGCAACTGTAATTGTTTAAATATTGGCAACATGCAACCTTCAAGAGCCTGACTCTCAGCTGCCTGTTTGATGCCCTGACTGCCTCACCTTGGGAGTGTGGTACCAATTTTAGTGTTTCTATTCCCTCATTATTGAATACAGCTTTGATTAATGTGAATGGCTTTGGCCGAGATGCAGGAATGCTTAGTTCTTCTTAGAAAAGTGGCAAAATTTACATCTAAAACCCTACAAAAGCTTTGTTTCTAAAAAAAAAAAAAAATTAAAAAGTGTTTTTTCACAAGACTAAAGTTTATATAAACCATCATCAAATTAAAATTATAATAGCAAGAGCAACACTAATAAAATATTGAGTGGTATAAAGAATATTATAAAAATAGTCTTTCCCCCACAATTTTTGGTGAGATGAGGAAAATATGAGGAAAAGGGCAAGTATCTTCCCCTCCTTTTTGTTTGAAAGATGGGAATTCATGAAAACTGTGGAGATTAAGGAACTGTGGCCTCTAAAGCTGAATGGCACGGCCACTGATCATTATGTGAATGTCTGGGAGGGCCTCAGTTCAGAACACAGATCTGAATTTACACTCAGAAAGTGAATCTGTCTCTCCAGCAATATGCATGTTGAATAGAGATGGATGAGAGTATGGGCAGGAATCCCTCAATCTCGCACTTCTACCTGCTGAGAGCTACCAGATCAGAGTCTGTCTTCACCCAGCAAACAGCAATTGTTTTATACAAAGTGAAACAGAATCACAGGGCAACACTGGCAGACACTCACTCACCTGCTGGTTGGCCAAGAAGCCTTAAGTCCATCCCCCTAACTGGAAAGGGAAGAGAGAAATGAAAGCAGTCCCTTGAAGCTCTAAGCTTGGATGCCTTTTTGCTTTTTGTTTTGTTTCAGTTTTACCATGTGGCCTGGTAGGAGATTGATCTAGAAGCAAACCTTCAAGGCTTGCTGTGGTTTAAATGCAAAGACGGCACCATGAGTTGCCTAAAAAAATATTAAGTAATGAAAAATATTGGATGTTAAAATGACTTAATAGAGATTTCTCCAACTTCAAGCTGTGGATGGATTACAATCTGAGCACTTAGGCAGCTGTAGGCAACAAAAGACTAAACTCCCTGCAAGTCTTACACAGAGTGTCTCTGAGCAAAATTTGGTATACTAGATCATGATGACAAACTGATGAGCAGGGGGATACAGATGGTAGATTTCTTCTCACTCACAAAACCAAGACAGAAAAAATTATCCAAAAACTTGGTTACTATTTTGTTCCTGAGCAGTATATATAACATTTTATCCATTTAAAAGTATCTTAAATTTTCATACAAGAGTGGTGGTTCTAATAAGGTGCTAGAATGTTGACTAGAGTAATGCAAAGTATTTGTTAAAATGGTAACTGTTTCCTCTGAGAAAAAAAAAAACCAACAAAACAAAACAAAACCAAAACAAACAAAAAAAACAAAACAAAAAACCACTACAAACAAACAACCCCCCCCACCCCCAAACAACAACAACAAAAAAGCCACAACCAAGGAGTCAGTATATCTCAGGAGTGTATTCAGTATTTCTGTGTATGAGCCACAGTAAGAGGATTTACAGGAATTCACAGAGGAAGCTTTGAAGCCTTGTGTTCCAGGTGGCATTCCCTCAGGGGACTGCCAGTTCCTGCTGGAGAAGTGAGGATATATGAGAACAAGCTCTACAGTAACCTTAGTGGCTGTCTTAAGTCAGCTGTGTAAAATATTCTTCATAATGTATTTTGCAAACTGTTGCCAAAAGTAAGCAGAGGTTTTTGCTTTGCTGAATAAAATTACATTATTTATGTATTTTTTTTTAATCTTCCCGTATTCTTACATGACTAATTATTTTTGAAGAAAATACTCACGATGCCTTAGAGAGGGTAACTCTTATTTCTGTGAAGAGTGGCAACAGAAAGGTCCCAGACTCCACAAAGGGCGCATTAAATGTTGCTGTTAAACCTGTTCCATGCAAATTGTAGTGGGTTGACCCTGGCTGGATGCCAGACATTCACCAAAGCCTCTCCATCACTCCCATCCACAGCTGGACAGGGGAGAGAAATTATGACAAAATGTTCACGGATTGAGATTAGAGCAAAGAGAGAGCATTCACCAAATAGTGTGATGAGCAAACCAGACTCAAATTAGAGATATTAATTGAATTTACTGCTAGCAAAAGAAGCAGGATAATAAGTAAAATAAGACCCTAAAAACAGTTTTTCCCCCCCACTCGCCTCCCTTTCCTTCCCTTCTCTACCTCCTCCCCTCCTGCAACACAGGGAGATGGGAATGGAGGTTACAGCCCCATTAGAGTTTAGAGTTGGTAAACCAAATACACAATTAAAAAAACCACAACGACAGAAAAACAAGTGGAAAACAATTCTTGCAGCAATTGCCTATATTAATATATTTTCATTTTTCTTCTAGTGTTTCTTCTACTTACTGATCTACTGAATAAACAAACATTTAGTGGGTTAAAAAAATAAAATAAGGTAAATAAAAAGAAAAATAAAATGGTTCTGTACTTTGGACAAGCAGCAGTTTCAGTCCTCCTGGGCTAAGGAACTTCCTTGGTTTTAAGGCCAGAAATTCTCAGGAGTTCATGTCTCAGAGGAAACACGCAAAAGGGTTTCACAAGGCAAAGACTGAACATTCAGGACATGAAAGAGGGCCCATCAACTTACAGGAGACCTGCTGTCCTTCACTGCCTGTGCCCACTGCTTCTGAGGGCTTGTCCAGACACACGCACCCCCTGACCAGCTTGTCCCAGGAGATTCCATCTGTGAAAGTGCTGACGTCCTCTAACAACCAGAGGTCACTCAACTCAGGCAAGGAGACAGTGTTTGCTGTCCAGCTGGATCACATCCCCAGCGCCACACAGCTCCAGAGAGGGAAACTGCCAGGAACAGAAGGACACCCTGCTAAGCCGTGACCTTATTGTCACAAGGCATGAGAGCAGAAGATGCCAGGAGAAATAAGGTTTTGTAAAAGGTTGTATATCCTCTTCTGGGTGTACATGTGTCTGCTAAAAAATTGTCTGCCCATAGTAGCTCGTGAATTTTCAGCAAGTGTAGCTGGTCTGCGCAGCTCTGACATTTATACTACAACTTCATAAGGCAATTTAAAGCCAGACTGATTAGGCCGTGTCTGGATTTGCTGGTGTCTTAACCTAACCCCACTGTTCTGCCTGGAGGAAGTGTTAGGACAGTGTTAAGACTCTACATTTTCTTAGAAGCAGTATAAAGTTAGGTAGCTTAGAAACAGAAAAGAATAATTTCTCCATTTCTTCAGAATTTCTAAGTGTTCCATGTCCCTGTTGCAACTAAGCTGCTGGGTTAATGGAATTTCTCCTCTGCTGAGATGCAGAAGTCCTTGAAATAAGAGCCCTGCCTTCTGTATCATCCATCCATCCATCCATCCATCCATCCATCCATCCATCCATCCATCCAATTATCTGAAATTTCAAAGATAAAAGTACAGAAGCCCAAACTTTGACCATATTACAGGAAGTTAGAATATTACAAAGATTTTCCTTAATGTGTATCTGGTATAAAAGATGAAGGGGGTGGTGGTAACAGATTTTCTTGTCTCTAGGGATTGTATTAGAAAAGAGTGAGATTGCTGGTATCTTCCCCTGGGATCGTCCCAGTTTTGTAGTATGTTCATGGCATTGTGATGAGCATGTGTTCTGTGGATCATCTGGAGAATTATGAGAAAGAGTGGCTGAGATGTTAAGGAATTGGAAAATTTCAAATGTTAACACGAATTTATTATGCAGAGATTTAACCATTTCTCTCATTTTCCACCATTTTCCTCCCTTTTCTCTCTGTCTGTCTCCAAACATTTTCTTACAGAGATGGAGGCGTAGGTTTAGGTGCTTTCCATGATTTCACTTGGATTTTACTGACAGATAAGTGTGTGCTGTGCTTTGGTCTGGCTCAGTGCCAGAGCAATAGTGATTTCCAGTGCCAAACTGCAGCACAAGCCTGTTTTGAATGACAGACTAACGTGTGTGTAGGGATGTGAAAACAGGTGGTCTGAGATGTCTGGTATCAACAGAGCATCTGGTCACTGGAGTGTGACTGCACCGTGCTTTGTACTCCTAATCCAGAGTGGTACCAGCAGTCAGTGAGGAAACTGGCATCCTTTCCAAACCTATCATTTTGTAACCTGTCCTGAGAACCCAAACCAGTGCTTGTTTCAGGGCTAAAAATACTCCAGCCAGTCTATAATTACTTTACATAACCTGTATTCCTTAAATGGATAGAAATAAGGTTTTCTTCAAGTATCCCAGAATATTTGTACAACCGCGTTTTACTTTCTTTTGTAAAGACACAGAGCTGTTACAAAACATTGCAAAATTTTTAAACTCTTTGTTCACTTATAACTGACTAGATAAATGTGCTTTTATCTCTGCCTAATGTTGCCAGCTCTATTAATATTAAGTATTAAATCCATAAAATTATTAATTATCCTTTGAAGGATGTTTAATAATTTTATGGTTTTATTTAATAATTTTATCCTTTCTCTCTTTGCAGTCAAATGCTTGTTAATAACAATTTATTAGCAGTTTTAAGCAGGTAAAGAAGTAAAGGTTTGAAAACACAAGAGTCTATTGCACACTGAAAGATGATAAATAGGCCATGGTTTAAGCTAGCAATAGTTTTCAGTCAGGTTTTCATCAATAATGTTTTCCTTTACAGTGTGACTCTTCTACCAACATCTGTATAAGAGAGATTTTTGGTTTACTATAAAGGTGAGAAGGGCTGATGAGGAAGATTATCATGTTCTCTGCGTAAAGGCTTCCAGAGTATCCCTACCCACATTAGATACAGACCTAAAAAGATTAAAATACACCCCCCAAAACAACTCCCAAATAACTTATGGCACAAATTCGATTTTAAATTCTTACATGTCTTCGGTTACTCTGAGGACAAAGTCAGTTTTGTTATTTCTAATCATGACTTCCACAAGAGTGCAGCACCCATGAGGATTTTCCAGAAAGGAATAATGATGCTAGCACTATTCATTTGCCCTTGTAAACAGATGATAGTAGAATAAGGGTGATACCTGATGAATATGTATCTTGTAAAAAAACCAAAAACAACATTCCTGCTCCATTAGCAGGAATTCCTTTCTGTTCGTGTAAGGGAAAGTTATCCTGTGAAACATAGCCATTGATTGTAAAATCTCTGATTACAGAGATCATTGCTTTTCATTGTGCAAATCTGAAGACCTTTCCCTTAATTTCTGAGATTGTTAAAAGAGATCCTGTACAGTTGTTTGCCTATAATCATATAACTTGTACAACCAGAGGACCAAATTCTCCTGTCTAGTACACATAGTAATTCCCAAGGCACTGGTCCAAGGTGTTTAATAAAGAAATCATCAACAAAACCCCCCAAAAACCCCCAACCTCCCCCCAAAAAGCCAAAAAAAATCACAACCCCCACACCAGCTATTCAAAGAAAACAAAACGAAAACCACCCAAATAATTTTGGTACCTGTTTACAGTATTATAAGTTTATATTTGTTAGGTGTTGTAAATACCTAAGTGGAAAGAGGAGAAGACAGATGCTAACCCCTCTTCAATAATGGGCAGGATAGAGATGAGAGCTCAACTCCAGTCAGCTTAAAACATTGCAAAGAAATAAGCAGCATTTGATTTCTGTTACAATTTGAGCTCCTATGAACCCCAAAGCAAAGCAGAATGTGAGAAACAGAGGGGTCCCCAGCAGACAGAAACCACATTTCTGTCTTTCATTCCAAAGTGCTCTTTGGCTGGATTTTAAAATACCATGTCTTGTTTTGTGAGATCCCACTGAGGAATACCTGTCAGCATTACGAATTCAGCCTTTTAGGATGGTACAGCATGTAGGTGTGTGCTCTCCCTCCATCAAACAGCTTTGAAATACCAAAGGTCATTACCTGCTCTAGTACCAGAGCTCCTGTAACATGCTGGGGTGTCTCAGGTACCTCTGTGTGCTCATGTTAGCTTTTTAATGGTGACAGCCTCATGGAGAAATGACTTTTGGACTGAGATGTTTCAGGCATTATGCCTTCTCTGTGACTGAGAAAGATTTTCAGTCTTTTTACCAGGAAGTTTTAGCTATTTTTAAAATGAAGGCTGTCTTCTTATTAATGCAGTGCTATTGACATGACAATTACAGAGTATGCAGGAAGGGCACCATCAAGACAGCTACAAGGGTAGCTACAGTGAAAATAAAGCCAAATGTGAGTCAATTTACAAAATATATCTCCATTTCTGAAAACCCACTGAAATCCAGTAACACTCTGGATTCAGAAATAACCTTTTCTGATAGAGCTCTAAAAAAGTAGTTATTTTAGGTCAGTTTAAAGATTTCCTTTTTTTCCCCCTTTGCACTGTCTTAATGACAGCAGGAAGCAAGAAACGTGAACCAGAGATGGAGAACTGTGCGCAAGACAGGTCTAGTGTGCTCTTTGCTATTGGTAGTTTTCAAGCTATTAGCAGTAACAATAATTTTAAAATAAAATCAATTGCCTGTTAATTTTTTTCCAAAATTTAATCTAAAGTTCATTTTCCCTGCTTTAAGATAAAAAATAGATTACTTACAATACCTAATTAACTAGAAACAGCATTTCATGGAAGGAATGAGGGAACCAAATTGTGAGCAGTTACTATAACAATTAACTGAAACATTAGGATGTTTTGAAAGGTTGATAAGAGGCCGGTGATGAGTGGCATATCTCAGGGGTCAGTATTGGGCTGTTTAACATCTTTATCAAAGCTCTGTGGGCAGCAAGTCAAGGGTTGTGATCCTGCCCTTCCACTCTGCTCTTGTGAGACCCCACCTGGAATGCTGCATCCAGCTCTGGGATCCACAGCATAAAACATGCACCCATTAGAACAAGTCCAGGGGGGCCAAACCATTCCAGGATTTTAGTAAAAAAAGACTGGTAGATCATATATTTTAAATGTTTAAATTGGTCTGTGTTTTTTTATGCATAAATATATTTCCTTGCCTTTTTAAACAAGGATATCATCTTTAATATACTTCAGTGCTCAAGCCAAGATCTTACATTATTTTAAAATATTCTTAATTTTTTTTTTTTTTTTCTGGAGCTGTGTTATGAATTGCATCTTGCATAGAAATGTAACAGCCAGAGTAATAAGTCTGGAACCAGAATTCATTTTGCCTTCTAAATTAGACTTTTATAATAAATGGTAAATTGAAATGCCATTACAAAAAGGTTACCATCTTTTATTACATGAAGTTAAGAACTTAAATTTTACTAATGGTGCAATTTTCTCTGTAATTCATCTTTTACTTAATAGCATATAATTGTTTAAATAACGTTTTAGTCCCTGTTAAAAGAAGGTATTGTTAGCAAGGAAAGTCTGACTTTTAGGCTGCTCAGGAAAAGCTCAGAGTTGTCTTTTTCAGATATTCAGATATATTACTTTTTATTTTACTAAGCCACAAGAGCATATAATTTTCTATACCTACTGATTTTTATTCTGGCTGATGACCTCAATCTTTTCCCACCCTTTTTTTTTTTCAGCAAAACACTTGAGGTGGGGGCTTGTTTAAAATTCATTTTCAGTGTGGTGTGTGGGGCTTTTTTGACTAATCTTAATAAGGTGCTATGAATGCAATTTACTGGAATAGATTTGTAAGTGAAAGAAAAATGTGCTCAGAATTGCAATTAAGCCTGATAAGTGCCTATAGACAAGAATGGGAAATTTTGAGCTTAAAACTTCCTGATCCTCGGGTCTACTCTGTCCTCAAGGGATACAGTCTCTTAGTATGCATAAACTTCTTAAGTCTAGATGCTCTTAAAAATGCCAGTAGGAAAACCTTACCTAAATGCTAATCCACTTTAGATCCACAAAATATACTGGGCAGCTACATTTCTCTTAGTGTGCACCATTAAAGACACACCTTGCAGTCTAAAACTGTCTGGGGACTCATTACCTGCCTGTTGCATTTTTAATTCTCTTGAAGCATGGCTAGCCTGCCCCACCACGATAAAACTCCCCACAAACCCAATCCTTTCCCTTTAAATGTGATGATGCAAATCTATGCTGCCCACCTGCTGTGCAGAGGTCCAGTGGCTGGGGTTAGCAAGCGGGGAGGAAGGAGAGCAAGTCCTGCTTAGTTTGATTTTTTTATCTCATCCCTGTGAGTGAACTCACATCTGGAGGGGCTGAGAGCAGGGGCTGTGTCCTGGGCTGGGGTGCTCCGAACACCCATTGGGGAAAAACCCTGTTCCCCTTGCTGCCAGCTTGGGGAACTCTGCATGGGAGAGGCTGCAAGTATCACAGGGGCTGGAAGAAAACCAGCAGGACACTCTCCTGCAAGCAGGAAAGCTGCTCCTCTCAGCTCTGCGCGCCATTATGTGTCATATCCAAAGACTTAATGCAAATGTATAAGCTGTCCCTGGAGCTGGAAAAAAAAATCTATAATATTTCTATTGCTGCAATATCAATGCGCCAAGTGCAGACATTTGTTTGATTTGGCCTCGGGCATTTTTATCTGGCATGCTCTCCATTTCATTTCTTCCACACTGTATCAATCTCAAAGCTCCTTTGGTTAAGAAAAAAAAATAGAAAAGGAAAAAGAAAAGCCCCAACGACTCCCTCTGTATTGCTTTTTAATTGAGATGCAAATTAAAAAAAAAAAAAAAAAAG
>WBMY01017835.1:1019379-1047497 GCA_013397315.1 Donacobius atricapilla
TTTCTCCCTATCAGGATTTAGTTTCATGACAGCAAGAGAGCACCTCTAGGATAACTAGGATATATGCCATCGTCAGCTTTCATCCAGCAGCCTCTTTACCACCCCACAATTAAGAATCAGCTCAGCTGTGGGCTGGAGCGAACTGATCTGACAGCTGGGGAAAGAAATGAGCACTTTGGTTCACTGGAAAATTGAGCACATTTTGCTTTTTTATTTTTTCGAGGATAACATGTATAGAACTATTTTATCTCAAATTATTGTTATTTTAACGCACCACCGGACTTCAAAATAGACAGTTGATATGAAAATCTAAGTATTTTTGTGCAAACAATAATTCTCTTCAAATAAATATGACATCCCAGAGCTTTTTTCTTAAGAGAAAGCTCCTTTTCAAATTAAAGAAAATTTCTCGACTTTTCGATTCAGATTTTCTAAAGGATGAGCAGAGATATGTTGAAATGGAGAATGTTGGGAGAGTTCTGACTGACAGTGAGATGGATTTCCCATCCCAAAGAGAAAGAGAGGAAAACGAAAAAGGTGTCACTTTTATGTAGTGAATGGGTGCTGTAGTGGAGACTTGTGTGAGCCATGATGTGACTGTTCAATATGAGAGTCTGATCAGGCTGCCCTGTTTAGGACAAGAAAACACTGAGGGAGATGGAGACCTGTACCTGTCTTTAGAGTGTGACAAAAGCCTTGGTGATATTCATATTCGCAAGGGTATAAACATGGAATGTTTGCACTAAAACCAGTGACATTCCTCCTGGTTCGCAGCTGAATAACAGAAAAAAATATTTTACCACCAAAACCTGATTTTATTTTTTTTTCTTTTTGTTCAAATAAACAGCCCTTAAATCTGAAGACATTTAATATTTTTTGCCTTTAATTTCATTTCAGTTCTGGTGCACTTCCTACTTCGCTCAGAGTAAGTGGATAACTTAGTATGTCAGTTGGATTTACCAGGATGATCAGGTTTCTTTTTCTCCCTGAGGAAAAATATTATCAAGCTACCCACTTGAGGAAATGAAATGTATTAAAACACCTAACATGTATGATGTCCCGTTAAAACAAAATAATCCTGTATGACACTCAGCCACTATTGCAGTTGAAACACTACTTTATTTGATGATTGAAACAAAGTTAACTCATTAAACTGACTACTTCACTTTTCTTTAGTCTCACTTTCATTCTTGAAACACTGACATGGGCTGGTGGACTCCGAAAGCAAATTCTGGCCTCAGAGATGTACTTTAAGGCAGTTTCTATCAATACGTGAAAAGTGCAATGTGCCTGATCCAAAAGGCCTGCCAAAAGCTACTGGTGGAAAAAAAGGCTTTATACTGAACCAGATAAAAGCAAAGGAAACAAAACCAAAAGTGGTATGAACTGGACTAAGTACTGAGGATTTTAAGATGGCATTTGTGTGACAGAAATGATAGTATAAAAAATCTGAGGATATTTTAAGAGTCAAATGAAACAAGAATAAGAATACCATGAAAATATTTATCCCAGAATCCCATGTAATTTAATTCAGCCCTTTATTTATATTTTACTGTGTGAATATCTCACAGTGAGAAAATCTGTAAAATGAAGAATGCAGCTTAGTTTAGGAATCTTTAAGCTGTTAACATTAAATTAATTCTGATTGTGATAATTGAGTCCTTTCACATATAAATGTGGTTATCAGGAGCTGTTTTTATACAATCAAAATATATTCACATGTAAAAATCAAGCCAACAAACTTAATTAAAGCAAGAAATACACTGATAGAAAATAGGAATTAATGAGGGATAGAGAACACTGGGGAAAAAAAAAAAAGAGGCACCGACATAGAATTTTGGACCTGAAGAGATTTTAATAAGAACTCTAGACTCTAGAGACAAAAAAATAAGTATTATTAAACCTTTATATTCTGGTACCATCTAGAGGCCAAATGGCACAGCATCCCATTTTGCTGGGAGCTGTACAAACATATAAAATTATTGATGGTTCCTCTTCAACTCAAAGTAGGGGTATGGCAAACTCACAGCTACAGAATGTTTATGCTGTTTCTTCTTGGTGCAATATTTTCTGTCTGTCTCCCTTACATATTGTCTGGATCATCTGTGTGCAAACCCTGGGTGTGCCATCCTCCCAGTCTGCCAACAGCTGTGCCGTGAACACAAATCAGGAGTACAGAAGGCAGAATGTGCCTCTGGTGCAAGAACTTCAACAGCTGCGCCCACCAAAATGTTATCACCACAAGAAATACAGCCAGGATCAGGAATGGATTGTTCCTGTCACCGTGGTGTCCTGGGATTGCAGTTTTCTTTATAAAATGTCCAAGAGTTTTCTTTCCCAGATTCTGGGGTAGAAGGTGGAAGGCCAAAACATATATACATCAAATCCTCCTGTTTTCCAGGTGCAGAGTTAGTAAGTGATGTCTAAGGAAATATGCACATTTGGTTTTTTGCTACTGTTACTTTGATGCTGAATTGTTGAGAATGAGGCAGTGAAAGAATTTTTGAGCTGCTGCTCCAAGAAAGAAACAGTAAAATAAAAGGTTTTCATGCAAGCCAGGGCTACTGAAGTGACCTGTGAATAAGACAGCCCAAAGGCTGGAAGGCATCAGGACAGGATTACTTGATTCTGAGCAGGCAGAATTAGATGGTAAGGAAAAAATAGATGTAATTGTCTGGGGTTGAGCACTGCACTGATGAAACTGTGCTGCTTCCAGCCAACTGAGAACATCTCTGGCCAAGGAATTCCTTAGATGAGTCTGTTATTTGGGACCACTGGGTCAGTGGCCACACCCAGTGATTTCCAACAGGGTCTTTCACTGATTTCAAGAGGATTCATGTAAGCTTTCTGACTGTGAGCTTCACTTCATGTCTGGGCTTTGGGACTTCGAACTTTCTGTTAAATTTTGTCTTATTAGTAAAATTCATGGAGCAAAATATAAAATACTGTGATACAGACTTGATCACGTTTCATTAATGTGCTCGATAGGTTGGCTGCAGTGTCCGTGGTGGCTATACAGACAGCACAAATAGTTTAATTTATTTTCCGTGTGTTTAACACAGAGAAAATATTCCCCTTATATTTGCAGTGAAACTATAGGGGCCTTAAAGACTTTCTACATGTATTGCAGGAGGATCATGGAAGCCAGAAAATAAATAATTTCGGGAATTTTCTCACATAAAGTGGATAACCTTCTATCCTGGAAAGCATAATATTATACTGGAATTAACGGAAAGAAATTGGATTATTTTTATCTTTCCAACTTCACCTTTCAGTTTTTGCTTCACTTTTAAGGTGATAGCTGTAAAGAATGTCTAGCTCATATGAATATCTTTAGACTTAACCAAAGGGAGTAGTCAGCTTCCAAAAATAAACTACAATATTTCTTCTAATTTCAGTAGGTTCAGGTTCTTGCTGTATTTTCACTCCAGATGCTTCTGTAGGAGGCTCCAGTGCTGATATCTCTGTGGCAGTCAGTGTTATCAGTGTGGGGTATCATGGTAAATTTAGATGTCATCTAGACTCTTCTAGGCCTGTCAGATGCTTTGCCCCACCATTTTAAAAGCAAGATCTGTATTTCATTGGGTTTTTTTAATGCTGTGAAAAGGTTTACACCCTTTACCACCTCTCAGAAATTCACCAGGACAGCTGGTAAAATCTGAGTATTTTTTTCTGACAAGTTCTGTTTGTTTTTGGCTGGACTTTGCAGGTGGGAAAGGTAAAAGGCAAAGGTTTGCTTTAACCTTTCCATTCTTCACAAGCTAATACCAAAAGCTGAGCTGCAAAGGGATCACAAGGGTCACAACTTCAATAGCGGCATACTGGAGAGGGAAATCCCACTCATTTGACATTGACAATAGTGCAGACAATCGGATTTCTGGAAGTCGATAAAGTGTAGCAAATATAAATAATAAATCAGCCCCCCCAAACAGTTTCATTTTTTTAATGGTAGCACATAAGAAACAAATAAATGGACAAGATAGGGAGTAGGTAAGGAGAAGCGCTAGAACAGCCCTAACTTCTTGAATGTAAGAAATATAATCCTGATAAATTTCAGTTCTTATGGGAGTAAAAGCCACAGTTTGTAATTATTTCAGATGAAAACACATTTTCAATGCTTTCCTGGCTTAGCATTTTCATGTTGCTAAAATGGAATCATGTGAAATCACTATCTGTTCATTTTGCATCAAATTTAAGTTTTCCATGTTTGAGTGCCCATGTTTTTCACATATATTTGTATATATATATATGAATTAGTTCTTAAGTGATTTTACTGGAGCTCAACATCAACTGTTCAAGTGCTAAGAATGGTCTTAAAACCTGCTTCTGCTCCAGGTGTTGCATTATTAAATCAGATAGATTATTAAATCAGCACAATTCCATTAACCCCATTCCCTCTGTAAAGAATGATTTGAACTGAATTGTTTGTTTCAACTGTTTTTTTACAGAAGATAGGCAATTTCTCACAGATAGAAGTTCAGAGTGACTTATTTTCTTTAGAGTAAAAATATTTCTGGGACTCTTATGCAACCAGATTCTGAACTCAGGTTGCCTGCTGATGATCACAGACATCCAGGCTGTCACAGATGTTGTGTTAAGAAAGGAATTGACCATCAGTGGGTAGTAAAATTTTTCTGCTCTCACTTTATTGCTGCCCCCATTAAACCATCCTCTCAGGTCCTATATTTGTGTAACTGGTTCTGTCCCCTATGGCTTGGAGTCATTAGGTCATCCCTTAGTAGTGGACTATATAATGCTTTCTTAATTAACCCTGTGGATCTCGTTGCCCCAAATAACATTTAAATGGGAGCCTGTAGCAGTAATATCTTGATATAGATTTCCACTGGAATTGCTTGGATGGAAAGCATAATTTCAGAGATAAATGCTAAAAGGCCACAAGATACTGTTGAGACAATTACAACATAGTTTGTCATTTCATAACAGAAGGACTGGATTTATTGTCAAGACCAGCGTTCCTTTTATTGAATGTCATGCCTATTCAGCTGCATGTTATTTGAGTTTCTTCTAACCCAAATAAAGTAAAAAGAGTAAGAGCATATTTATCAAAATATTATCCGATATATTAATTCACAATTCCACCACAGGCAGCATCTTTAATTGATCAGTACTTATTGCTTCTTGAACTAGAGAGTAATTTATGAGATATTTTGTCTCCATGCCTTTTGAATCCTTTGTCTCCAACACATCTTTTTGCACATATCTCAGATTCAATCCAAGCTATTTGATCAGAATGAAGCACTCTTGTGTCAAGCCTGTCAAGTGTGTTTGGCATTAGATCAGTCTGTAAGTGTGAATTTGTTTGTGTGTTCTACCTTCATTTCAATAAAAAACATGAGTGGTCTGCTGCTTCAGATCGATGACTTGCTTTGTGTTGCTACATTTTACTTTGTCCTTCAGCTGCCTTTGCTTTCTTGAACAGAAGTGATCTGCAGGCCGAGATTTGGTGGGGGTCCACCCTTGTGCACCTTGTCTAAATGAAAGTCCAGACCACAGATCAAGGAGAAGTAATGAACCACTTTGTGCACACCAGATTTGAACCTCTATAAATGGCACAAAAGGTGTTCTAACCATTTTATTCCTTTGTCATTTTATTTGAATTTCTTTCTCGTCCTCAAAGCAGTCCAGCTTCAGTAAATCATTCAAGGTTTTGCACTTACTGAGAAGTGCCAAATGCAGCATTTGCAGTCAGGGAAGACAAACATGGAAACCCTCACACCAAGAGACAAAGTACCACAGAAGTACAAACTCTAAGTCTGTATATGCAAGGTAATGAGGTACGGGAGGAAAAAAATGTGTGTGAACTACCAATGAAAGAGGCTAAGACAGCCTAGAACAGTATGAACAGAAATTCAAGAAATAATTGTTCAGGTATGCATATTTCAGGTCTCAAGCGCACAGCTGGCCACATTCTGTATGACCCTGTCTGGAGGAATAGTTATATTCTGTCAAAATAATTTCTCTGCAATAATGGTTTCCTAACAATATTTTCCATGTGCTTTGTTGACTGCACCACAACTCTTATACTTCATGAACAAGTTGCTGCTAAAATTGCCAGTAGCTCCAAACTCCAGGATTAGTGTCTGTTCTGCAGAGCCCCCCAGGAGACAAACCACACAAACGCTCCACAGTGGAGTTGGCATAGCGGGGAAGCATATGGGACACTGCTGATATTTGGATAGGAAATGGGAGCAGACACTTGAAACTCCTTAAGGAATAAAAACTGAATAGATTGTAGGGTTAACGGATCAATATTCTTCTGAAATATAAAACATGGACGACTTTTAAAAAGTATTAATTTAGTACCATGAAAAGCCAATTTTCTGCCCATTTTGGAAAAGGATTACTACATGCTGTTTCATTTACCAAATGGAATATGATTTTATAATCTGAGGAGAGCTTCAGATGAAAAATAATTAATTACAAAGTATTTACCCTTTTTTCCTGGACTGGGCAAGCCATCATATTTGTAAATAAATTTTGGATTTTAATTATGGAGAGATTTGCACTTCTAGCGAATTGTTCAATATGCCTCATAATTTTTATTTGAGAAAAACTGCTAATTAGAAATATAAACCAAATGTTTGTTGTTACTGTCTTTTTAATAAATGAGATACTGAACAAAATTTTTGGCTTTTATTTATTGGAATAGATCCCTTTTGAAAGCTTCACTTAGAGAAAGAAGAGCTTTGCTTATTCTCTGTCTTTGACAAGCCCCACTTCTATCTTTTAAGGAATAAGAAAGTTACTCTTTTCTTAAGTCAAGAGGAAAAAAGCAGAAGAGGGTAGACACCTTTAACAGAGTCACATTATAGAGCAGGTGACCACAGAGATTTGCTTAAAGGACCAGAAAGAAAAAAGAAATCATTCTTTCATTTTTCAGAGAAGTGCTCCTTAAAACTCACTGAGATTTTCAGCTAAATTCTGAGTTTTCAGATTGTTCATCTCAATAAATAAACAATGTGCCCCTTGTGTGTCCTTTCTATCACCTTTAGCCTCCAACTTTTCTCAAAAATGCTGAGAGAAATATTGAGCACCTTGCCACCACTCATTATCTGCCTTAGCTATTACATGCTCAAAAGCAAGGTTATTATCATTCACATTTTTTCCCCATTAAAAAGGCAAGTGGTGAGGATCAAGGCAGCAGCAGGCACCTCTTCTCTTTCTGTGCGCCTACAATTTCTAAAACTGCAGTGAATTTGCATATTGAACACACGCCACGAGCACGAGATTGATGTTCCCTCTGGATGTGATGAGGCACTGCAAAACCTAAGTTTCTTTTTGATTAGTCCTAGATGCTATCATGAAACCAAACTCTGGCTCTACCACATTTCTCACTGTCCTTGAGAAAATGGATGGATCACTTATAGCCATAATTACGCTCACTCACTGGTCTAATGAAGAGAATTAGGGAATGTGTAAACAATAGCTGTGCAGGGGAGAGTATGCATAATTTGCAACTAATAATCTAATAGTCAGAGAGGGAGACGGGTGAGAATGATTAACATAGGCCACACAGAATGATCATTTGTGATGAGGATGACTGAGAAGACATTGGCATTATTTATCTTTCCCTGCTGGCAGGGAGAGCATGAATAGAAAGAAAATTAAATGCAGGATGGATCAACAGGTGTGGTGTAGCAGGATTTCAGGACTCAAACTTTTCCTTCTCTTTAGAAATATTACCCAAGCTTTCCTTTCCATGCTATCAGTACCACAAAAAGCACTGGAAGGAGAGCAAATATTTTCCACTGCCTCATACAGAGATTGATTGTCCAAACTGCAATTTTCTGGGCCAGTCAAGGGCATTGTGAGCCACGGAAGGCTCTGGTTTAGGTTCCTGTTTGCATCTTCTGTCCTCTGAGTGGTCCTTTCCTTGTGGGAGGCAAGCAGGAAAGTGACTGCAGGATGATGGAGAGTGATTATAAAAAAGAAAAAAAAGAGAGAGGAGGTAGATAGTTCACAGAAAGGAAGAAAATAGCAGTTAACTGGAAGTGAGAAGGGAAAAGGCTGCAGGGTTTGTGAAAAGAAGGTGAGAGAAGGATAGTAAAGGATGACTGGAACAGTCATGACCTGACATTTATGGGGTGAGGAATTAAAAACTATATTGGAGATTTTTCAGCTGTGAGGGTGAAGTGCCCTGACTGGGTAAGAACTGGACTCATTCTTCTGCTGTCAGCAGGGTACTAGACCACCATGCAGAACCTCCAATCCCCAGCACAGGTTTGTCTTGTGTGCAGACATGGGGGAAAATAGGGAATGATAACTAAAAAATGCCTCTTAAAGCTCACAAAATGACTTAATGTGAATTTGTGCTGGAAAACTGAAATCTGGTTTTTTTTTTCAATTCTTAATTTTATTTACCTTTTCTTCAGCCAGCTGCTGATTTTATGGATATTTAGACACAGCTGCCATTGAGATGGCACGCAGACTGCTCAAATTAGATGAAGGGACATAAAGAGAATAAACTCTACCTGTCTGACCATTTTGTGTGAAAGTTCTTGGTGCTTCTCATAGTTGTTACAGAGTGGAAGGTCTTTGTACTAAAAAAGCTGCTCCAAAGACAGGGTTGTTTGCCATTAAACTCTATATTTATTTTTTATTGCTAGAGCTCTCCAGGTCATAGCTAGGAGAAAGAATGAAGAAGATAACTGTGAAGGAAGCTTTAGGAAAGCATAATTGCCAAAGCCTCACTCTCAATTTGTGTTTTTCAAAAGGACTATCTCAAAACTGCCTCTATGCACATAAAAGAAATACAAATGGAAATTATGAGATGGTCCTGTACTTTCCCAGTCATGTGCAGTTTATTCTTCTGCATTGAGAAAATGCAAAGAAAATATTTGATTCATGTTGGTAGAAGCAGAACTCCAAAACGTTATGAAAAAAAAGCCAGTTATTGCCTGTCTGTGAAACAAAACAAAGGCCAACACCCCACTCGAAGACAAAACTAGAAACACTTAAAAAGGGACTCCCTGAAATCCCTGAAAACTAACACTCATCCAGCTCAAGTTTAATCAAAGACTATCCATCTGTTCTGAGGATGTTGCACAGGTTTTCTGTCTTCCCATGTGCTCCAAAGACAGAAAGCTTCCAAAAACTGTCAGTGGAATGAAGCCTCTCCTCCTTCCCTCTGCTGTGGTTGCCTTTGCTTGAATCAGATTCAAGTCCTCAGCTTTTATTATAGAAATTATCTTTCATTTACAGAAGCATCATGTCTTACTTAAAGAATATATATTTATTTTACTAATGCATCACAGACTATGTGTATCCACTGTAGACTGTGGAATTTAGAAGACTATAGACATGCTTTTCTTTTCCTGTAGCAGGCCACCATCACCTTAATATTTAAATTCCTATGGGCTCAAAAACATTCTTTTTTTCTTCCACCATGAAGGGAATCAAAGGAAAAAAGTCTATGCTATCATTTTTCCCCCTTTTAAAGCCATCACTTTTAGGTTTTTTACCACTGAAAACCTTCACTTTTTAAATTTTTTATCCTGCGGCAGATTATTTCAAATATCATTGAAAACAGCTGGATACTATTTTGAAAACTAAACATTAGGCAAGGAGTGATTGAAATCAACAAAACATCAACTAATCAAGTTATCAAAGATGCAGTTTCTGAACGAGACAAGAACAATATTAAACTCTTGACTAAAAATTGAAAAGGCTGCAGAAATTTCTCAGAAAATCAATATAGATATACATAAATGACCAGTATATGGAAATAGCTGCTAAGTAACTCATGACCAACATTTATCCTCTGGTTCCCAGAGCACAAAAATTAATGGGTTAATGCTTTAGTGATCTCCTTCCTGTGTTGCATAAGCCAATATCCCCACCCTTGTTAATGGAAATTTCAGATCACCCTAAGAATTTTGGAAAGCCAGTGAACTTTCAGCCACAGGTGTTGTTTCATCACTCAGGATGGTGGAGAGCCCTGCTGCTGGTGTGCCCCAGTTTGCCTCAGCTCAGCAGGAACTGGTAAAGACCTGTCACAACCTTCCCTGGGACACTGGGGTTCTGTCATGTCCCCAACTACTCCCAGGCAGGGAGGATGAGTTTTCTTGGCTAAATGAAGGATTGGAAAGAAAATTGTGCCTACGACTTCCATCAGGGTAGAAAGAGGGACTGTCTTTTCTCCTTTCTCCCATCTGCTGTAGAGCAGCACAGAACAGAAAAGAATAGAAGACTTTCAGCTGGAAGTAACCTGCAATTGTCATCTAGTGATCATCCAGTCCAACTGCCTGACACTTCAAAACTGACAAAAACTTAAAGCACAATATTAAGGACATTGTCCAAATGTCTCTTCCAAATGGTCAGGCTTGGGGAATTCAGTTCAACTCGGTGTTTTTCTTCCCATGTACCTTGTCTCTGAACTTACCTCTGCAGATGAAGTCGCTTCCTCATGAAGTTCATTTTATTTTGCCGATAATTTCCTGAGTTTTCTTTGTATTTTTAAAGTGGAATTTCCCTTCCCAAAGCTTATCTATCTCTAGTGCATCCTTACCAAACAACTTTGCAATGCCAAAATGAATACCTGCTCCTAAAGTTGTTCCCTGGGATCTATCCTTGGGGTTTGGGTGCGGCTGAGCCAAAATTTTAACTCTAACAGAGACTGCCACCGTGTCCCATAAGCTCCACACATCTCTAACAAAGCTCAGAATAGAGAAAATTGTGCTACTGATAATCTGTTTCCTATTAAGGATACACACAGCATAAGCAGAATCATCTTTCAAATAATCTCAGAAACATCAGTCAAAACCAAAAAAACAACACCAAGAACATCCCAAACAAAACTAAAAACAAGCAAACCCAAAAGATAATAAATAAATACTATGTTAGAGAAACATCAAAATAGATAGCATAAAACAGATATTTTACACCAGAAAATACGCTGCAGATAAACTCTGTGATGGCCTCTGTGTCTTTCCAAGTCACCACTGATTTATGGAAATGAGCAGTTTCAGCATCAGGAGGAAGCCCACTGGCAATGAGATACCTACAGGATTTGAAACAGGGTTTGGAGTTCTCAGGAAGCACAGCAGGATAGCAGGCAAATTAGAGAATGAGTTTAAAGGTCTGAGTGTATTAGTTTGACACATAATGAAGTGAATATAAAACCACTGTCTCCCTCACTGGTCACTTCGCAGGTACTTCTACAGGCATGAGGACAATGATCTACAACAAGGCATCAGCCATACACTCTGAGGGAATTCAGGCAATAATGTGGGAGATATTCCTGTGAAAGCCAAAAGATCCAAAAAAGTTGTTGTTTTTTTTTACCTCTGTGGGTCTGCACTTTTACTGTTAATGTGTTCTGGAATCTTGCCACGTCCTACAGTTCACTTGCACGGTGAGATGCTAAACTTTGGCTTTCTTTCACTCAGCAGGGCCCCCCATTGTTCTAAAGGAGAGGGGAAAGCTTTACTGCAGCCAGTTTGGCCCCGCGGGAGTAACTGGCTTTTAGTCTTTCAGAGCAGAAAGTCAGACTCCCAGTGCTGGGGAAATACTCCTCAGCTGAACTTCCACAGGGGCTGGGAGGATCTAGGGACAAAGAGCTGCCATGGCCTGGGGAGACTCTCTGTTTGGGCAAGGGCTCAGGAGAGAGCAGGAAAGCCAAGGGCTACCAGCTATTTCTCAGTGCTGCAGCACAAGACTTTCAGCTTCTCTCTCCATTGTGCATTTATTTGGCACATTCTTTAGTAGTTTTTGAAGGATTGCAGCTTAAGCCAAGCTTTGTTTGCTCTCAATATTAAAAAAACCAAAACAAAAAACAAACGACAAAAACCTAAACAGTATACTAATAAAATGTTATGGTAAAGTTTTTTAGCCTCCCCAATATGAGGACGAAAGAGGGACGAACTTAAATTAACTCAGGTTGTACTGAAAAAGATATTACAAGTTTCCAAAATATATTCATCATTATTGTAAATAAACTAAATTTTTACTGTGCTAAGAGAAAGAAAATTCCAAGGACACTCTCCTTCTCTTTACAGAAGAAGCCCTGCAACCATTTTGATTCTTTCCATGTTTCATGTTACTGATTCAATTTTTTTTAAAAGCAGAGAAGAAGCCTCCTTTTCTACACTGATGAGACCAGAAGTGCAAACAGAATCATAAAATATATAATGTGCCTTCTTAAAAATTATTTTCCACAGGTAAAGAAAGGAATTCATTGAGGGATTTAGCATTCTTTCTTCATCAATATTGTAGGAAAATGAAATTACTTGTAAAATTCCCATTATATTAAAAAGGAAGTGTAGGAGAACAGTGTGTGGCAAGGCAGGGAATGGCTTAATGTTGTTAAATTCAAATTTATGTCCAAAAATTAAATGCATACAATGTGTACATGGCACATGTCTTAGGCATCTTATACTTGAGATGATATTAAAATAATAATTTTTTATAATAATGAAACTCTTTAAAGTAATAAGACAATCATCAGGATACCTTTTGATAATTATTAAAGCAGGAATCATTCTGAACTCAGGTGGCATTAAAATAAATCATTCTCCTTAAACAATAGTAAATAGAGCAGAGATGGAAACTGATTTTCAAGGAGAAAATGTATATAAAAAAGACAGTAACCTCTGAGTTTTCAGTCCAGAATAAAACAAACAACCAGACAAAATCCTCACATCAACTACATATGTTTGAATTTTCTGGAATGTAAAATATTCTCCCAAGAAAGGTATTAGGTCAGATCAAGTAGAAAATAGCTGTACAGCATTTCACAGATATATTGTGGAGGCTGGTGCTGTGAAGATGTAAACCAGAGCCTCAACAGATGTAAAACTTTTGGGAAGAAGCAGCTTTGCGACTGATGTACATCAGACCCTTAGGAGCAAAAGGTATTTTACTATAAAGCATAAGGCCACAGAGGTCTTCAGAGTAGTCACACACTTCCCATCCCTCCCTGTCAGGAACCCTCTTCCATTCCCGTAAAAAATCTAACCAGGATAGGTCTTGACATAAAAAAAAACAAAACAAAACAAAAAAAAACCCACCAAAAAAAAACCCAACATAGGTTCAGTGCAGCAGGATGCAGATGAGGCATCCCAAGTACTGTTCACCAGGGCAAACTTATCTTTGGCAGTTAATTATTATATGACAGTATTATAAATGCCTCTGTGCAGAGCCTGGATAACGAATTTTTGAGTTGAAATTGTTTGCACAAAGTCTATCAAGTCCAGGGTTCCAACAGAGCTATTTCTGTAATTCATGGCTTTCAGGGATCACTGGGTAGTTATTTCCAATTTAATTATTACTTGATTGCAATCACAAAACATTCAAGATGTCATGAACTGTGCTTTTGGTGCAGATTAGACAAAATAAAGTTATGCTTGAGCATGTTCTGGTTTTGCTTTCTTCCCTCAGCTGTCATGGAAGCAACAAACACTGTGAATTAGTAACCACGTAAGTTTGTCTTTTCCATTGAAATCCAGCTATTTCCTGAAAAGGTTCTTACAGGCTGGCACAGCATCTCAGGACGCAAAGATGATGGCAGTTTCAGTATGATAATGTCTCATTTGCATGTCTCAACATGCAGTATTGCTCCTTGATTGGCATTCTCATTAAGTCGACATTAGAAAAGACTGGCTGCTAAACAACACAAGCAGCATTTAAACATAACTGCTATTAATTCCTCTGCTTTACAGGAAAGAGCATTTAATTTTTCAAAGGTGCACGAGAGATAAATATTTAAAGTTAGGCTGTTGATGCTGAGATATAGTTTTTTTCTTTTTTCCTTTAGTGCCATTTGGGTCAGATACGGACTCCAGACATGAGGAGATCTCATACACTTTAACTATTACAGAGGCCAATAGATTTTCAGCATTTGTACATAAAGGTATGGAGATAATAGAGTTTTATAATATCAGTTGGGAAAAGATCAATTCCCTAATGAGAAGGAATGCTCTGAGGTATTATTTGGAAATTAGCATCACCTCTCTGATTAAAAACAGACATCATCTAAGTGCACAGAAGTACAGATCACTCTTAAATTTTATAAGCCAGCATTTAGACTTCATTTTTGTTGTCTGTTCTGAAACAGACTTAACACAAACTTTTCTTTGGTATCTCTAGTATCAATACTTCTAGTAGATTCCTGTGCCAAGTAACTTTTTTTTAACAAAAAATACAAGATCAAAATAGGTGGTTTATCAGAATGTTTGAGGTTTGGTTCCTCAAATCACCATCAAATGCTCTCATGGGATCTTGTTGATGCCGTGATGGCCTGAACCATATGAAGCCAGTAAAACTGCACCAGTGAGTAGGTGCGACCTGATGTGACTTCCTCAGAAGTCTGAAAGCTGCCGACTTCTCAAAAAGCTGAAATTCTGTAAAATCCTAACAGGGTATTGGTATGACACATGCTTGGCATGACTCAACTTGGCACATAACTAGCATTTCTAGCCCAGTTCTAATTTGTCCCATGGGAAGTGAAAATATTTTAGGGGTTTGTTTTCTTGGAGGTTTTTGTGGGGGATTTTTTTGGTGTTGTTTTTTTGTTTTTTGTTTGTTGGTTTGGTTTTTTGACACTCTGTCCCAAAGATTTTATTTCTCGGGCAGAAAAACTACTGTCCTAAGTCAGCTTTCAAATGAAAATATTTCTCACCTACTTGGTTGTCTGGTTGAATTTCTGTGTTCTCAAGACCAATTAATGTCTTCTTTGCTATAATTTAGGCTACCTTAAAATTACTGTCAGATGATAAAATCTCAAAATTTCCAAATACTTTTTTTACCAAATCAAAGGAAAAAAATTGTTTCATCATAAGACATTTTTCCACATCTGTTTCAATATCCTGATGGGAGAGAGGGTTGTCTCTCACTAGGTGCTTATTAGGCAGCCAGTCATTATTCAAGAGCTGGAAAAGCAGGACAAACAGATAGTCTCAGGGTTCTTTTCCCATGTTATTCCAGCTAGGAAAATCCTTCTGGCAGATTTCTGTTTCCCACTGAAGCATCCTGGTCCTTACTCCACGGGGTTATTGAGTAATATTGCCACAATATTTCTTAATAGAGTGCTTTCCTATTTAAGAAGTGTTGAATAAGGTCTGGGAAGCAATTTTTTTTAATGTTGACCAAATCTACGGAAGTCTTCCAAGCCCACAGAACTTTATGTGCAGATGCAGACTGACAGTCTTGCATGCAGCCACCTTGACTTCAGAAGAAGCAAAGTCAAGCTTAACATCTTGGTGATCTGAGACTCAGAGGCAGGTTATGCAGCAGCCAAAGGAAGAGGAGAAATTGAATGCCCATGCATGGGCAGTTTAACCTAAAAGCAAATAAATGAGCAGCATTTTTTTTTTTTCTTTATCTGTTGACTGAAGTGAGAGATGGAAAGTGAGCGCCAAGTAGCAGCTATTATAGCATTGTGCACATGACATTGAAGTTCAGGTTCAGTTGTTTCCATTACAAGCCCCATTTTTCAGGGTTTATAACTTGTCTGCCTGAAATCACGTCTAGCTGAAACTGGCATGCAACCTGTCAGGACAGCTGTAGGAGATATTTTCTTATTTCTTTCATTAAAAAAAAAGAAATGAAATCCTTACATCATTTAACTCATTTGCCTTTTTAATGGAGTTAAAAGCTCCTTAGTAACTAGACACTTCAGGGGAACAGAAAGGTTCTAAGACAAAAGGTAATACTTTTATGGGGAAAAAAAAAACTTTTAATGAAGCGTATCCTGGACTGTAGGAAAACTGAGGCTATGAATTCAAATTTTGCAGCTCAAGTCAAGTCTACAGTTGTTAAAGTGATGTCAAGCTGTGTCTCCAGACACACAGATGAGAAAACATTTCTCACTACTGTTTTTTCTCTCCATTTATTTGTCTCTGATGTGAAATCCAGCTAGTGAGACACCTGACTCGAGAAGCATAGTGATGTCTTTAGTGCTGAGATCAGTAGAACTTAGATCCCTGCATTGCTGTGCCACAGGGAAAACAAGAGATGACTATATTCTTTTCATAGATGTCTGAGAATATAGATGCAACATATGGCAAGAGAAGAGCAGGGCAGGGGGAATAAAAGAAAAAAAAATAAAAAGGAAGAAGCACAGTTTTCATTAAATGTAGCTAATAAGCCCAATTTATTCCAGACCTCCATAAGGAAGAAGGACATGAAAATTACAATTAATGTCACAACTCCCCAGTACAGGCACTGCTGACAGTGAATACCTCTTTGTTCCTTCCTGATGGTTCTCCCCCAAACATTAGCTCACTTAAGTGCCTTTGAAATACTCTCCTGAGGTGACTTGAAGCTGACACAGCCTCTCCACACATGGCACCCCTTCCACAGTGTCTTATGGACACCGAGGAGAGGATTGTCTCCTCTCACCCGTCTTTACACTGCCCCCACTTCCCTCTGTGAGGAATTAAGGGTTTTTTCTACATCAGAGGTGACTTCAGGATGTGTTTACAACATCTGGACCATATAGCCCATCTTTCACCTCTTGGAAAAAAATTGTGCAGGATGCAGTGGTGAGGCACAGAGAGGAGACAAGTTCTGAGTGAGGGTTGGCTGTCAGAGCCCTGCATCTCCTGACACACTAAAAAAACATCTCGAGAAATTTACAGCACCAACTGCCTAAAGTCATCTGAATTTACAGCTCCCACGAGAATGAGATACTATCAGGTAGGGTGGAAAGGGGTCTTATTTCTTTTTCTCTGCTGCTCTTCTGTTTTGCCTTCCCAGGAGAAAAGATTGGATTCTTGTTGTACAGAAAGTGTTACAGCCTTTGATTGAAGTTATTCTCGAGCTTCCCCTCTAACTCAGTGCTTGCTTAACACATTTTCCTGCTCCAAGAAAAAACAACAGGAAAGCTTCATCTCAGGCTGTGCAGCAGAAGCAAAATCTCTGAAAAAGCCCATGCAAAGGGAGACAAGCAAAACCTAATTCAGATCAAGGATTTGACCCAAGATCTCTTGCCCTCAGAAAACTGTCGTAAGAAACAAACTTCAGAGTATTTAGAATTCAAACAGCTGCAACATTTCCTGCTGGAGATGGGTCATAATACACAATACCCCCAGTGTTAATTGAGCCCATGAGCAAATAGGTTAGCTGGACTCCTTAACCTTGCAACTGAGATGCTCACCTGGGAGTTTAAGTATTTATATGGGATGATTGTGTCAGCAGGAAAGGTTGAGAGCAGATGACCTGGGTTGTGCTGTGACTAGAGGGTAAGAACACGTTTTTGATAAGTCCGGGAATGATGCTCTTGGTTTCAGATCCTCAAAATTAGAATCCTTCTGGTGGAACAAACATTCTGATTGACATACTCCACATAATAATGTGATGCCACATTGTATTTCCTCCCTTTTATAACTCTACTTCTTTGTTTTATTGATTTTATTGAAAATTTTCTGGGGAATAAATGTTTAATTTTTAGTCAAAGGATATAGGTTTTCAGTACAGATTTGGTTTGGGTTTTGGGGGGGGAGGTGTTTAGTTTTGATTGATTCATGTTTGGTTGATTGGTTGGTTTTGAGAAAAATGAGGAAAAAAGGAAGAGGGAAATATATCAGTCCAGTTACTGATTTAATTCAACAAAATATACTTTAAAATATGTAGGAATATTTTCACACTTTCATTTGGAAGGTAAAATCTATTCTCCAGCTTCAGGCATCACGTAAGCATTTTACCTTGAAATTATAACTTGTCTTAGAATGATAATTGGGTTAGGTTTCTGCTGAGCTTTAACTGATTTCATTGGGTGTTACTGTGCAATCAGCTATTTTGCTTCTCTTGTGAATGGCTGCAATTTCTATCAGAACATATATTTTTTATCTTAATGAAAAAATAAACAAATAAACGGAACAACAACCAAAAAAAGAACCTCAAAAAAATAATCCTGAAAACTTTTGAGGGAGAGAAAAGATAATAGTTGACAATTATTCTGTATGTGTGTATAAAGTTGCATATAAGTAACTTATTCTAGGTAGAAGTGCAATAGAAAACAGACCTGTAATCTTAGTTTATAAAGCTGGACACATGTTGTATTAGAGAGCCCACTTAAGTTCCCTGAGGGAATCTAGACACACAATTAGAGGGAAACACAAAAAAAATCCCCAAGGAGAAACATAATAATAAAAAAGTATTTTTTATATTAAAGAGCTATATTAAAAATAAAAAAATAGAAAGTTGTGCATCTTATAATAAAAGCACAGAACCCAAGGCAAAAAGGATCCAGTCAATCTTCTAAATGACCTTTACGAGAGTTAAGGGAGAGCTGGTGATTTCACGAGAGACCTCGAGCAGTGAGGTACGTTCAGTCTCATTATCCAGCACTGCCTGGACAGTAATATCAAGGGCAGGCAGAGGCAGGCACAAAGCCCATCATTTGGCTTGTCATACATAGCTAATAAAGCAGAACCGGAGACTTCTTGCCTCTGCTGGTTCATGCGGGGCCAATTTCTGGCAACTGCTGACTACGGGTACCTGCCAATAATCCCAGGCAGAGCTGTGAGGGCTGTGTCTTGTCCTGGCTTTCCAAGCTGCAGAGCTGTGATGCTAACCCTCTGCGACGTGCCAAAGAGGAGCATCCCTTGCTGAGCCCAGCCAAGTTTCTCTCTGCATCTCCCTTGTATGTGTGTGCATCTCTCTGCAAACAGCAGCCTTAATCCTCTTTGCAGGCTCACACTGAAAGAATTTGCTGCCTCCTCTGTAAGAAAAATCCCAGTTTGCCAGGGTGAGGGTGCGTCCAAGGGGAGCTTCAGAGTTAGAAAATTTAATCAAGAACTGCATTCTCTTCATGTTAACTGAATGATTAGAGCAACCATTGCTATCACTGGGCCTGTCTGAGCAGAATTTAACCAGTAAATATTCTTACACCAGTCAACCAAAAGAAAAGGTCAGCTGCAACAATGGCTTCACAATTCAAAGGTCTTGGTTTATGGCTGTGTGTGACACTGTAGTCCTTATAAATAAAATACCCTCTGAGATTGATGACTAGGCCTGTCCTAAGAGTGCAGGAGCACACACACTGAGTTTCGTGTTTAGTGGGCCTCAAGTCTGACACATTTTGCAATTGCAGGGGAAATGGATCCTTTGGATAACTCTTTAAATTATATGGCCAACAAGCTATAACACCAGGGCTCCAGGGTTTTTAATCATAATAAAAACTATACCAAGTGGCCATGTATATGACTAGTTTACAGATATAACTAGATGGAAGTTACAACACTCAGTTGCAATCTATTTATGAAGACAGGCAGGCAATTATATGAGACAAGGGAACTAATTTTGCAGACTGAGATTTAGTGATTAGCAGCGGCGTCTTCATTTCGTCTTTAAGCCTATAACATTCAGTGGTCTGAAATCTAGTGAACATACCATTCAAATACCTGTGGCATTATTTTGGGGAGCAGTCACTGCAGCTTTGATCTACAGAACTAAGCTGTGATTGAACAGCCTCATACAGAACTGGTCACCAAATTAGGCTGAGAAAAATACCGTTAATATTTTTAGTTCGTTGCTTTTCCCTCTAAGGAGAGTTTCAGAAAGTTATTCAGGCTGATTCTTGCCTAACTGGTTATCTATTCCACCCCATGCAGATATTTTTCAGAAATGCTATTACATCCCAAGCCCATAAAACATACGGTATGTGTAGCATATATAGGCTGTAATTAAAAAGAGACACTTGTGTTGACAAAAAGACAGTTGTTCCCACATAAGTGTAAAGACTGTCTTCTCTACCAATTAGGAATCAGAAGAATATGGGCTTTAATAGTCCTCTTGGGGAACTTGTCTTTTGTATCTATGATAAATACATGATTATAAGGACAAATTATATGAGCAGCAATAATTCCCTAGAAATGTGATCATTAAAAGCCTTCACAACTGTAATATATCAATATTAATTGGGGACAGATGATCATTTTACTGACATGCTCAAGTCATTATCCATGTTTCAGTACTTCATGAATACCTGAATAGTCTTAATGATGTGATTTTTTAAATATTCTTTCTTCAGCAGTCTTAACATTATTGTTTATCTAAAAATTATGAAAAAAGGAGAATAAGAGAAAACAAATTAGAAGCAGCGTGGGGAGTTCTGAGCTAAAAGTAAGCAAGATCCAGCAAAATTTCAGTTTCTGTTCAGGCGTTAGAACACTTAATCACAATTATTGAGAAGAAACAACCGGATAAACACTGTCTGCTGGGCCTGGGTTGTGTTAAGTCGATGGTCAATGTTTGCTGATAAAGAGGACATTGTCACTCAGCTTTGGAGGGTGAGCAGTTTATTCAACAACCTGTTGATTCATACTCTTTAGCAATATTCCTTGCACTGCCTGTCTGCTTCAAAGACCTTTTCTCATGCGGGAACAGTTTGCATGTCCTTTTATTTGCATCCCCTGTGACAGTGGACTGGCAAATAATTTTGTTTCCTGCCCTAGACAGGCTGTTGAAAAAGCCACGTTGACTTGCAGATAACAGATTTTCAGGAAGAGTGATAAACCTGATAGGATAATATCCTGAAAGGTGAAGTGAAATGACAGAATATAACTGCAGAACTCATTTGGTGTCTGAAAGGGTGTTATAGACTCACTACTACTGCTGCTGGAGATGTGAACTTCAGATCTTAGTAAAGTATTCGATTCCTTCCTTAATATCATACCTGCTGATTTTTCTTCTGCTAGAGACTCATGTCATGGTTTGACGCAAACCAAAGACTGTCCTGAATTTGTGCATTTATTGGTAACTATGGAAGAAATACATAAATGCAACTGCTAAGGCTGAAGAATAAACATAACTGTTTTTATATAAGGGTGACTGGACACAATAACCATATTCATATACTCATTATTAAGGCTTGAAGAGTCACTTTTCACTGTAGTTGTTTAATCAGACACCAGGTGTCACCGGTAGGGCTGTACCAACTACATTTTTCTTGCCAAAGCAGAAAAAGTAACTTCTACAATGTAGGCTGAACTGTGATCACAATGTCTATTAGTGCCCTCCTTCCAGTAGCCATGACTGTCAAGGTCAGTTATCCTGGCATAAAAATTACAAATACAGCTAACAAAAACATGTCTACAACCTCATGCCTGTAATTACATACATATTAACTTTCCATACTAGGAAAACCCCCTATAATAATGTGCTGCTTCAGTAAAGAAATTAAATATTCAACTCTAGAACAGGGATAATGTGGCTATTTCACTCTGAATTGCAAGGCATTGCATCTTCAGGATGGGACAGTTACAAACATAAAACAAGTATTACTTTAAAATAAAGATTTTACAGTTAAATTTGAATCAACATTCTTTAAAGTTAAATTTAATTCTTGAATTTACACAGTAAAGGTAAAAATATTTCACTTTGTGTGTTATATTCATTCTTCATGGAGGATCACAGGGTGACTCTGTAGGATTATACTTAAATCTGTGGATCTAATGGGGAGAGATGTCCAAACAATATAAAAGAGAAAACCAGCTGAAATTAGCGTCCAATTAATTTTAACTCTAAGTTAAAATGGTGAGGCTTTTTCTACAGTTTAAATTCAAAGATTGCTTTAGGTTTTGAGAGTAAGTATTTTGATGTTACTTTTAACTTTGGCATAAAATGCAGGTAAGGCAATTCTGAAGTCTATTTAATTTGCTTATCTTGGAGCTGGAATACCCTGATTCAATATCTTCCCTTACTTGATGAGTCTTGAATCCATTGCTCTCATCAAAGTCATTCAATGGTCAGGCTATTAGACATTGCAAAGTCCCATTCTTTATCCTTCCTTTTGGTGTTGTTCTGTTTTTTATAAAACTTTTTTACGGAAAAAAAAATTCTCTTGTTTAGCAAGTGGGACATTTCCTTATGACTTAAAAAGATCGGATGAAGTAGAAAATCTCCCAGAGAGCCAGAGAGAGCTACATGTCTCCAGAGTCTGTGACAAAGCCATTCATGTGAGAAAAAGGAATTCTTGGTCCAACAGCAACAGCTGCGCGGTTTATTTAATCTGACTCTTTTAACTTATTCTCTCACAGCTTTGGTAGGAATTTAAACCTATGAATTATCTGGTTTTTGTAAATTATGCTCTCTTTGTATGTGGGAAACATAATAACTGCTTTTTTGTTATCTTTTATATACGGTGAACTAACTGGATAATCACATATGGTCAAAACCTGTAAATGGTGTGTTAAAGGTCTAAACTGTGTCCCTTGGAGTAATGGAACTATTGAATTAAGAAAGAATGTGTGATTTCTCTGCTATTAGGAAACTGTTGTGTTGGGTATTTACTAAGGAATAATATCTCTACTTGGTTTTATTCAATTAATTAAGATGATGCCAGGAGCTACAATAGTATGAATGAAGCCTAATTTTAAACATTTAGGATGCAATTATATTAAACCATTCAAGAAATGGCGCTTATGCTGTGAAGAACAAAATAAGCCAGATAGAAAACTCAGGCTCCAAGAACGTAATGCATTTATAATATAATTTAGTGTAAAAATAGAATTTCAAGATAAGCTGTCATGGCACATTCAGCAAGATGGCAAAATTTTGTAATTAATAACTTATTCATTTGTTATCAGGTGAAATTAGCAAAGAATGTTACACGTAGTAAAACAGCTTTCAGCTTTTCCATCTGATCTCTTTTTTGTAAAAACAGAAGACATGATTTGAGGTCTTGCTTTGTTTTTTTGCCTATGGAGAATACAAGTGAGGATGTGGATAAAATGATTTTGAAGGTAATGAAAACCTGCTTGATTTAATCTTCAGACTGGAAAATGTAAAAGTGATGTCAAATTTCTCATCCTTTATTCTGCAATTTCCATGACATAAATGTATCTTATTTCTCAGGAATACAAGAACAGACTAACTTTCTTGGGCTAAAATGCTGTATTATCTCCAGGACATCCTCTTTTTTTATCCTCTTTTAGATTTCTTTGGTAGTGAAAGATATCCACTCATCCTTGTAGGGACTGCTCAGTACTGTGAGCTCACAGGTTCTGTCTCTTAATGGGTACTAGATTTTTAGCATTATTGTTATTTTGCCAAAGACAAAATTAGCAGAAAGAAAGCATCATCAAACTAAACTTAATTCAAATAGTTACAACCACATGGTACCCTGTCCAGAGCTGATCATGACTTGTTCTAACTTCTCAGCTTCTATTCCTGCAAATAGATGTTCATTTAAGTGCAATTTGGAGAGAGAGAAACTTTTTAGATTTCCTGTCATACAGCAGTCTGAGACATTGAAAAAGACCTAAACGTTATTAAAAATTTGCAAGAAGTAAGCAAAAATAGTTATGCACTGTTTGGGATGTTACATTTTCCTAATTAAAAATAGCATCCAATGACACTAACATGGTTTTTATCACTTGCATTTTTTCCAGCTCTTAAGCCGTATGAGCGCAAACAATTCCTAAATAAAACGTCTTTGGGGATCCAAAAGGGTGTTTCTTCTGTAGGAGTTCTAACAAGGAGCTTCACATGCTGCATGTTGCTAGGCTTATTTGAAAACTGCTGGTGTCCTCCTCTCAGTCTGAGAGCATAAAACACTCTCCAAAAAAGAGCTCTTCCACCGTTGGTGTCTCAGTGGGATACCGGTTGTTTGTCAGAGGAACAACCAGAGATAGCTGGTTGTTTGTAAGAGGAATAGCTGCCTCCTCTGTCAGAATTTAAGTATCTCCAGTACTACTGAAATCCTTTTTTCCCAGGATAGTGGCAGGACTGGCTGGTGTCGTGCACACATCACTTGTTAATAATAAGCTCACATGGAGCACATTGTCAATGGTTCATCTTGAATGCCTAGAATATCTTGAAAATCTTGAATATCACTTTGACGACGTGAAAGCAGTGAGATTTGGTTAATGTTGGAGGGATTTGGATATTTGCTTTACTCTGCATCTCATGTGCTGCCTGCAGTGACTCCAGCTGCAGGGCCACTCTGCTCAGCTGGGTGCTGGGTGGAGAACTCTGTCAGGATGATGCTCTTAAAGGGAGGCAGCCAAATCTGCTCCAAATCACACTGTGTAGTCAGGATCCTGTCCTGACTTTTTCTTATGGCTTCATTCTCTTTTTATCTTCCTTCTTTCTGGTCTTGGCTTCATAGGAGTCTTTCAATTTTCTCATCTGACAGAGCAGTAGAAATCATGTTATAATAGCATGTTCAGAACCCTGCTATAGAAGGGCTGTGTTAAATTCGTGAGAAAGCTGAATTCCTCTGACTCACTGCTGAAATGGGCTCTGAAAGACAGCGTGGACTCTCCATTTCAGTTTCTTCACAAATAAAAAGGAAATTGCACACAGTTCCAGAGAAAGAGGGAAGGGTGCAAGAATACCTCTCTTGCATCTTCTGTATTATATGCTGCAACAATTATTTTGGGGTTTTGCCCTGAGTGGTGAACTTACAGGTAATGAGATGTGGTCTCATTAGCCACATTATTTTTTACCTTATTCAGGTGAAGCCTTATGGATATAAGATTGAAATTAATATTTATTTCTATATTTATTTATTTAAACCAAGGTGAAAGGTGATAAAGAGAGCTTCCTACTCTATGATTAGCATGCCAAAAATTCCCTGTTATCCTCAGGTGTGTCTAACCTCATCACAGCTGCAAATCACTTTAATTGGCAGAGAAACTGAGAAAAGCATAGACAGGATGATCACAGACTTTCTGAATGATAACCCATCAGTTGACTAAAACAATCACTACCTCCTCTTTCTGAGGGATGTGCTGAATATTTATCAAATTTTAATTATATTTGAAAACTTTAAATACACATTCTAGGACTTTGTCACAGTAACTTCTTTAAAACCTTCCACAGTGACAAAAAAAATCAATTTTGCTCTATGACCATGCTTCCATTCTTATAATTACCTTTTGGTTTCCTACTGTTATCATAAATGCTTTAATTTTTCTTTACATGTGGTATGCCTCCACTGTCCTGAAACATTGGTTATGTACACTATAGTTCAAAGCTGAGAACTAACAGGCCTCCTTGAGGTACTTGTCCTTATGGAATCAGTTCAGTAGGATTTTTGACTTGATTTTCAAGAAATTCTTCCAATATATATCAAACATGTGTATATATGCACTTATACACATATGTATATGTATAAATATATATATACCTTTACATACTCGTATCCAATTAAGAGAGTTAGCCTATCTGAAAAAAATACCATTCAGAGGACATATATTTTGTCTCATCATCTGAATTGCAGATTTTGAGTTGCTGAATCTTTTAAAATTTTATTTTCTACACTATATAGGCTTGGAATTACTGTGCCAGTGAACACTGGGATGTTTTTTACTACTGTGATCATCTCTTTTGAAGGCTGAAGTTAGCTGGAAAATTTTTAATGTCATTATTCATTTCTACAAAGAGAAATTTGCTACTGGTCAACTGTTGTCCTAAGACTTTTCTTCAGTATTCACCTACAGAACATTTGACCTCTGCTGTGAAACAGTAAAGTATTTTTACTAGCTTTATAGTTAGTCTGGACAGTAGCTCTGCTCCCTGATTTTCTTGAGTTCTCCAGAGAGGCTTTGATCACTGAAAAAATTGCTTTTTCATGACCTCATTTAATATGCAGAATAAGCTTCACTACCAGGTGCCATGGTTTTCCTTCACTGAGATTTCCCTAAGGACATCCTGGCCTTTGTGTAAATCTCCTTGTGACTCCTTTGTTCTTCAAAATGTAGGCAGTGCTGAAACTCCCAAATCTGCATTTGAAAATGTGCTTTCTCTGATTTTTTCTTTCTCTTTCTTCTATTTTTCAATGAGACCTCGGCCAACCCCTTCCCTGTATCTGCACATATTTGAAATGAGGTTTCACTGGCTGTCTTCCACAGTCATATTTTGAACCCTGGGGTTTCCTGGAACAATTTTCTTCCACTCAGGTTTTGGCTCTCACTTTTCTTTTTTTTTTATTCTGGATCTTTTAGGTGCATTCATCTAAATGAAAAACTGCTTTTGTACTGTACTGCATGATCTTTCTCTCTTGGAACTATTGCACACTTTATTATAGTTATATAGAGATATAGATGATAGTTTATGCTGTGTGGCTGAACATTTCCGAAGCAAATTTCAATCTTCAAAGTTATAATTAGTCTTTTGTCTGTCCTGTTCTCTCCTGAAGCTGTCTGTCATTGCATGGAGCACAGCACTAGTCCCATGGAGAACTGAGCAGGTATGTGAAGCTCCTTGCTCAGGTTTCCAAACTGCAAAAGCCATAATTGCATGTGGACTTTGTACTTCTGACCCAAAATCACACTGGCCCCCAAAACACTTTTTTTATAAAAGACAGAGGGTGGAACACTGGAAACTTAAATGAAAGATTTGCCTTTATGTGTTAACTCATTTTGAATCTGAAACTCTTATATTGCCAATTATATTAAATCTGTTGGTTCCATCTGTTTCAATTCAGTAGAGCACTAACTGCGCAACTGTAGCTTCATTAATAAATGAATTGTGTTTAGTAAGTCTCCATTCCAAAAGCAAATGGATTAAAGCCTTTGTACTCCATCCTAGAAATACTCCTAAGTAGACAAAGTGAATAAATGTCACAGTTGTCTAAAACAACTATGTAATAAAAAATTTGATGTTACACATCAAATTCATTCCTGACCTACCCAGTCCAGGGAATCTCTGGGAAATGTTAAGTGTATTTAACAAGGTAACGACTTAATGGATTTAAGGCAGATAAGAATCTGTAATGTAACAATTTATAAGTCATATAACATGGAATGAACTTTCCCAGAGGCTTCTATTTGCATTAGCACAACACAGTTTACAGGATGCAGCCAGATTCTCAGCAAAATATGAGACCCCAGGTCAAGCCTTGGTCCATGGAGGAGTTCTGCCTGCCAGCCCTACAGAAAAATGCAGATCTTACAGCATGAAGAGCTTGAGTCGCATAGATTCTCAACGTTTTCAGGTGATCCAGAATTTTCCAGGGGGCAGAAAGAAAGCAGCAAGTACCAAAGCATCACCTCGGTGCAGAGTGATATTTTGGCCACATCCCACGAGGTTTGCGTGGTGACCATTATGTTTCCCGGGCATGGGGGCAGTGCCTCTCCAGAGTTAAGACCCTGCGAGGCTGCAGTTTGAAGTAGAACAGCTTTGTGAGCGAGCTCTGTTGCAATTTCCCTGCTCCGCGCAGGTTGGTCCCGGGGGAGCTGTGTAATACCAGGGAGTTACGTGTTTGCACCTTGTGAAGGTCACTCCCAGGGACTCCGTCATCGGCAGAATATTAATGCTTTTCATTACACATCCTTCAGGTTCAGCACGTGTCAGGGAAAGAACTGCCTTGTACCTGCGAATACCCCAGCATGCAGGTGCAGCGATTTCCAGTAGGAATAGCAAGTGAAGGAAAAGATGTGTTTCAACCTAGTGCAATTTCACTAAAAGGGCATAACACGGAGGTGGGAAAAGCAGGGCCAGCTGATTCTCCAGCATAGCAGTGAGGAGAACAGTATAGGAAAAAAAGAAAAAAAAAAAAAGGGAATTAACTGAGCTGGTTCCTAACAAACACTATACAATTTATAGTTCATAATTTTTATAATAGAAAGAATTTTGTCATATAATAGCACTGGGGGTTGATTTTTTCCCCTTCCTTTGTTCTTTGTGATGCTATGTCTTCCAGACTATCCCTTCTTTTAGCTGTTTGTTTCTTCCTTTTGAATTTAGTCTGCGTTATTCCATTAAGGTTCAGAAAACCAACCAAAAAAAATCACACAGCAAGAGATTAGACATAGTCTTTAGGGGTTTAGGAAGACAGAATTAGTCTATTTTTTTAAATCAGGTTTTTTTTCTTTTGCTCTTTTTTTTTTTTCTGTCTTCCCAAAAAACCATTACTATCTCATGCTTACAACCAGCCCCTGAGGCTATGGAAAGTCAATCACACCTCAGGAAGAGGTAGGTGAATACAGACAAATCCTGTTTCTATTTCATAAAACGAATCCTGGAAGGCTCTGGATCATCAGTAGTCCCACACCCTCATGTTCTCACTCCACATTTTCCTTCTAGACTTTAATCTGCATGAATGTTTAGGGTTTAGGAATGTGATGACTTGGAAAGGTCTTCTACACAACTTGTCTTGTGCTGTTCACAGTCAACAGATTGACTGCAAACCTTCAGTGGTCAGGAAT
>WBMY01017835.1:1048651-1117813 GCA_013397315.1 Donacobius atricapilla
TCTCATGCTTACAACCAGCCCCTGAGGCTATGGAAAGTCAATCACACCTCAGGAAGAGGCAGGTGAATATAGACAAATCCTGTTTCTATTTCATAAAAAGAATCCTGGAAGGCTCTGGGTCATCAGTAGTCCCACACCCTCATGTTCTCACTCCATTTTTTCCCTCTAGACCTTAATATGCATGAATGTTTAGGGTTTAGGAATCTGATGAATTGGAAAGGTCTTCTACACAATTTGTCTTGTGCTGTTCACAGTCAACAGATTGACTGCAAACCTTCAGTGGTCAGGAATTTCTATAATTGTGAAAAAAAAATGCAGGTAAGGAGTTCAGGTTCATTGGGTAGCCAAGAGTTTTGTTAAAGTCAAAGAATGTGTGTGTGTGTGTGNCTATAGAATTCCAGAGAGATTCTACAAAATTCTTCCTCCTGGATTCATCCAGTCATACTGGAGTGAATGCAACTAAAGTAATTCTGCTTTGCACCCGTGAAATCCTAGCCAGGGGAGGGAGGAAAGCCATGAGAAGCAATGTGATACAATCAGCATGGCTATTTGGACTTTTAGGACTATTCTCAAAATAAAACTCAAAATATAGCTTAGACTGTATTTTCTCCAAATTTGTTTTATTTCTCTTTGTCTGTACTTGTAATCCATAGTAATGATGCAGTGCTGCTATTGCTATCGCAGATGGTAAAGGGTATATGATGAAATTTTCATTTACTGCAAAATCCTTTGTGACATTTTTATAAAGAAAATCAGTGGAAACTCCACTCCAGAAACTCTTAGCTGCTTGGGATACTATACTGATAGATATAGAAATAAAACAGCAACAAAATGCTGCAATAATCCAGTAGAAATATCATATAATACTTTGTTGATGTGCAGATTTTCTTTTAGTTGTCTACCTGTGGCTTTTCTAACAATATGGTGATATGAATGTGTTTCACGTAATCCAAATTCCATTTCTATTTCTTGCAGTTTTAATTAAGGCAGCTTAAGTGACACTTTAGTTCAGATGATCAGAACCTGGTGCTAAAGAGGCTAAGGTTGGGGGGTTCAATCCCTATGTGGGCCTTTCTCTTAGGCGTTGGGCTTGATGATCCCTGTGGGCCCTTCCTACTCAGAATATTCTATGATTCTGTGACTGTCATGTACATTGTAGCGCTGCTGTCATTGATCTATTTATAATCCTCTCTCAGAAATGTATTTTTATATTTCTTGTATTTTTTATATTTCTTCTTATATTTCTATTTATATATTTCTTAACACCGGATAATGACGAGGAAAAATGTCATTAATAAATAAATATAAGTCACAGCAGACCCCTTAGAAACCTGTGTCAGAACATTTACCTGGAAACAAGTATATTTTTTTCACAGCTGCACACAATAATTTCAGTGTGGGATTTTCTGATCTTGCTCAATTGACATGGTTTCAAGAGCAAGTATTGACTGTAGCAGTATATGAGGCCATCAGAAAGGAGTTGATAATGAGCTCTGACACAGTGAAGATGGAATTTTTGCTTTAAGGTGTGTGATTAAGGTGTGTGAAATTACAAGTGCTAGGATAACGTGTGACAAATGGTGAAGGATAAATACTTTTAGCTTAGAATCACCTGCTGGTCTTTGAAAAATACATGTTCAAGTGACAGTGATATTATAAAAAATAGAAGTTGCGTATAAAAAAGAAATGGAGAACTAGGAAAATACAGCTTATTCTTCAACATCAATGATATGAATAGTTGAGACCATGTTCTACTACTGTATCATCCAGGTGTGAAAGATGTGTGATGCAATTTACCCTGTGGAGCTGAGTTTATTATTACTGACACCGCATGCATTTTTCACATTTTTATCGACATAATGTGGAAGAAGTGAGATATGTGTAGCACGGATAAGATAGATAAGTGAGATAAAAACACTACTCACTTAAAAAAACCCCCATTGGTACACACCTTTGCAGCTACACACAGATGTAGCTGTGTGCGTAATAGCTATGCTAAGAGGGCATACTATCCAAAGAAACAATTTAAGTACCTGTCTCTTTGAAAAGTAACAGTCCAAAAACGGGAAGTTAACAATGTCAGTCCATATAGGACTAAAAAAAAAAAAAAAAAAAAAATCCATAGAAAATCAATTTTAAAAAGAGAAATCAGTACCAAGTAATTTGAAGAGACTACACTAGCGCAGAGAGTGGAAAAAGGGCCTTGTGAAGGAATATTTAAGGAAGAAGGAATTAAGTGACAAATGATTTTCAAGCTAGAAATCTCCATTTGTTTCATGAAAGGAATGAAGGCATGGAGTGATTATTGAAGAGTGGAAGAAGTTAGAGGGGAAGCAGGGGTAGGACTGCAGAGAGAAAGCTTTCAGGAGAAATTTCAGAGCACTCTCAAGGCAAGAATGAACCCATCTAAATCCTTGTAGATGTACACAGGGGTTTGAGTTTGAAGTGATAAAAGAAAAATGGATATCCTGAAGCTATGATCCTCAGTCTAAAAGTCCCTTTTATGGTGCAAACAAGCTGGCAAGGAAGAAAAGTGTGACTTTATTGCACGTTGTGATTTAGGTGAAGCCTGTGAGTCCTTAACAGCCTGAAGACACACAGTCTTTCCCCACTCCAAGAACCTGAACTTGGAACACTCATGCTCTAACTCCAGTGATAGAATTATCACTTGGAAGGTGCTCCTAAGTCTTAGTTTTGGAGGTCTTTTAGAAGAGCACTATGGAGGTTCTTAACTGAATTTGCTTTGCAGTGTGTCAGTAAATGAGCACAATGGCAAGCAGAAAAATAAGCAAGGGAAAAAATAAGAATAAAAACTGTTCTGGGAGACCACATATCAAGGATACACCTACAGGAAGCATTTTGGTCTTAATTCTGATGTGTAACAATGTCCCTAGCAAGGGTATTTCTGACTGACTATTAATGATATTGTGACATTGAAATTAAAATTTTTGGTGCAAAAAGTTAATTCACACAGCTCTTCCAAGAAGGCTAATAGAATTATTGTCACTGTGTCTGAAGAGAAATAAAAGGATGTGAGAGAGCTCAGAATGGCCTGGGATTGAATCTGATATTGATTCATAGTAAAGGAATTCAAGAGAGATGTGAATTGTTTAGAAATATTTGGCCCTTGTTCTATCTGCAATAAAGTTATGCTATAAATGAAGCACATGGTAAAAGAAATAAGGCATAAGGGCACAAGTAGAAAAGAAGACAGCACATTGCTAAATATAACACATATGTACTCATTTTTTAGGAACAGGCAAAGGGGAAACTGGAATACTGTAGAGCTGGGTGGTTGTTCCATATGTACTGGGGCTAGAGGTCAGGGACATGAGTCCTGGGATGCATTTGTCTTGGTAAAAATATGGAATAAGACCATGCTAATTTTGTTTCTGTTCAGTTTATTTTTCAAAGAACTAGTGGTGGTAGATGTTAAGCACTATTGCTGTGTAATGCCATACCACGGGAATCAAATGAATATTCTCTGGATAGAGCAGTGGGCGTGGTGATAGAAAGACCACGTGAGGTTTCCAGTGGATTGCAATTGTCTGTGCCAAGGCTGTGTGAGTAAAAAATAAGTGGTTCAGCTGGGACCAGATTAGAGATGCACGTCCCACCCACCAAGCAGGGCGGGCTCCCTGTTTCACTTCCAGTGTGTACAAAAGTCTTGGACAGACATTGTGCAGCGAAACACAAGGAGATGCATCAGATTGTAGCTAGGTCATTCCTTTGAGATACTTAATACACTTAATTGTTAGTCCTGATCCAGTAAATCTTTGAAGGTTTCAAGGAAAGGACCTCGAATCTGTTAGGGCACATTAACCAAGATTTTAGCCACAGCATAGAAGAATCGACAGAGTTTCAAGGCAGAATTTGTTGTCCTAGGAACAGCTGGAGAAGGCCATGCCTGTCTGTATTGACATGCCATTGTCAATGGTTTGATCTTGTTTTCTGGGGAGGGGGGTACATTTGGCAAAATTACAACTCTCACAGAATATTTGTATCTCTTTTTTTTCTACTGCATCCTAGTGAGGGAAGATCGGGTTGTCTCTGGAGCAGAAACCTCAGCAGAGGATGGTGTTGTGGTAGAGATTTCTTACCTACCAATATATTGTTAGTCTATGGTAAATGGTGCATAGATACTCAGGACCCATATTCCCAGTGCTCCCATGGGATATGAAGGCCTGTCACAGCAGTGGAAAGGCAAGCAACGTCAGATATAAAACACACCTACAAAAGCAACACAGAACTGGGCTGTGAAGGCATCCATAGCCATCTCTGGTTAGGTCTACAGCATCCCTTTGGGAAAATAATTTTACTGTGGATTTTCATGTAGTGCTAAGAAAAGAGAATAAAAAACAATAACAGAAATTTCCTATCTTTTAGTAATTTGTCATTGTTGGTTTTGCAAGGAGTTGTTAGTTTTTTCCCATGACTGCTGCTTTAAAAACATCTATGTGTCAAAAAAAGAGATGCCATAGTATTCTTTTCTGTTTAAAATTTATGCTACGCTGTCTTTTTCAACCTGGTCCTTCAAGAAAGATCTTACCAAAATAAAAGGAAGAAGAGAAGAGAACAATGTAATTGATCTATTTCTTCTCTTTTATTAAGCATTTCTCTCAGAGGCAGTAGCTCACATGACTTAAGAACTTCATTTAAGAGGAAGATTTTGTGAGACAATTTCTACCTTCCTCCCAAGTTAGTCTTCATCCTGGTTTTATATGGATAAGGTCCCATTAACATACTAACACAAAGTGCAGTTAAGCCAGGGCACTGTGAAAAGCATCTATTTAACAGTCAAATACTTTCTATGCCTTCGGTAGTGAAAAGTTTCCTTTTTTTTTTCTACCCCTACACTTCAATGTCTAGCCAGTGCGTTGCTATGATTCCATCATTTCCCTACTCATAGCTGTTGACTCCAGCACCAATTTCAGCACTGAAGAAAGGGCACATCATGAGGTGTTGCCCATAAGAAATATATTTAAAAAAAAAAACTCCGTGGCCTGGACTCGCAATAATATCTCCTCATCTGTGAAGCCAGGCTAAAAGCTAATTGGGAATACACAAGGAAATTTGCACTGTGTATCCATATGGAGTGCCACGAAATTTCAGTAGCTTCCTCTCTGAGTGTGTGAGCAACAAGCATGCAGCTGATTTTAATGCGTGCTCAAAACAAGCACATGTAAACAGAATAACATCTTAGAGGTGATCATAATGAAAATCCCTGGCTTACCTAGAAATGATAATAAAAGGAGCATTATTTATTCGGGTTTGGTCCTCGGTATTTCAGAACCACTGACCCTCTTTTTAAGAGGCTGGAATTACGCAAGTAGGAGTACTGGAAAGTTCAATTAGCACCATTTCTGACAAACCAGCTATGAGTTCATTAGGCTTTTACTGGGCAGATGACAAGGCGTGTGTGTGAGAATAATTTTTAAATTAAAGGTGATTTTATTTTGCTCTCATTTCTGTCCTGACCTGTCAAGACTCCTGTTCTCGTTCAGAGGATTGCTCAGCTGGCCCTGCCATCTCTCCTGCTCTTGTCAAGGACTCTGGGCTGCTTTTTAGCGCAGCACAGGCACTGCACAGCATCACAACCTGCAATGCCCTGGCCATGTTGTGCCTTGTGAGAGACATCTCATGAGAGATATTCAGGCAGGTTTCATGTAACATCCTGTGCGCCTCATTTCTTCCAAAATGATCCCAATTTTGCCTCAAAGAAAATGTCTCTCTGCTGCGTGGAGAGGTCCCTAAGTTGGTTACATGTTCAAAACTTGCACAGCTATCCCTCTCAAATGCACCAGATGTCAAAGTAACGTGAACATCTCAAACAACACAAGACGAGCTGGATAACTGGGGTTTTCTGACAGAATGGTAAGTGATAAGTTAGTTAGCTGTGATACAGTGTTAATGGTAATGGGAATAATTTGGCTTCACAAATGACATAGTTTTCAAATTAATGGGTGAAGTTCATGTTTCTCTTACTTTTCTTGGTGAAATACATGTGACCTCTAAAGGACATGGCACATCATCTATGTGAATAAAGAAATAATTACTTCAAAACAGTTAGTGAAAATATAGGAGTATTTCTTTTTTTAATTGAAAAGGTCTGTTTTCCTTTTTATGTATAGGATAATCTTAAATTGGTACATATCTAGACTTCATGGCTAATAATGACACAACTTCCCATAGACTTCAGTGGAGTCAGAAAGATTTTACAGGCAAAGGAGCCAATTCCTTTAGCTTTACTTTCCTTATCTCATATTTTTATTTTCTCCAGTATGTCCTCTCTTAATGAATAGAAGCATTAGACAGCTAGGCAGGCCATTCCACAGGTCCACATTTATGCAGATGCTCCTTGCTGTATAGTACTTGCTCATTCCCAAGCAGCAGTAATAACTAAGGACTCCTACTGACACAAATTCCGTGGCTGTTTTGCATGGTTTACCACTGGCAATAATGAGAAAATACCACTTGCTTTAATTAAACAACAATAAATTAGAAGCGATGATTTACTGAGGATAATTGTTCTTTATTTATTAAAAAAATGTAGCTTGATGCGTGTTGTTCTTTTCATGCAACATCAACTTCTTTTTAAGTAGTCAGCCTTGCACTTGCACGGTTTGTGTTCATGAAGTGCTTGCTGTAAGGCTGGAAACAAATGGTGATTAAAAACAGTGTCCGTTATGTTTTTGAAGGAGCTAATGGCCCCCTTTGGAGTCGCTAATTGGCAAGTTCTGCAACTCCAGGCTTTTGAGGTATGGTTGCCATGGAAAAATTGCTTTGAAGTTGGCAGTTGTGAATATTTGACCACGGTTTTTCCTAGTTTGGAGATCGGATGAAAGGCACTGTCATTCCTCCCACAGGGCAAAAGATGGCTGGAGAAACTGCGCGAAACGATTACCCGTCAGAGCAGGCAGAACAGTGGCAGATGATGACAAACAAGGCTTCCCCAATGGAAATCCTGTCTCTGTCCATTGTGTGGTTTTTTGGAGTTTGTCCTGTTTTGGTTTTGGTTGGTTTTGGTTTGGGTTTTTTTGGTCAGCCTTGATCTGACTGGAAGATTTGTGAATGAACAAAGGTTAGCAACTTCCGTTTAACCTGAGCATTTGTAAAGGAAATATAGTGTCCAGAACTGGGAGATAAGTTGGAGCTCCTGAAGTGCAATATATAATTGCAAATAAAACAACCTACTAAAAAGCTATTTGGAGAATTCACATCTCCTGGATTGGAAAAGATGCAGACCAACTTGTTTAAGCATGACTGAGAGGTAATTTTGTAAAAGGCATATATTATACCATAACACCAAGGGAAAAAATACATGGCTTACCCTCTCAAACTATCCTGTGTCACAGTTCGTGATATTCCCCAGTGACATAATAACAAGCCTGAGGTCCTTCTGTCCTATTGTAATCTCTTTTTTTTTTTTTTAATCTATTTGCAAGTTTGTCCAAAATTTAAATTGGCATTGACCTTTATCTACATATGCAACTAACGCAATAAAAGCAGACAGATGAATGTTACATGTGAAAAAATACCTTATTCCTGTTTTTATGACTTCTTATTTTCTCACTACTATTCTCACGAAACAATGAAATACATGTTTTTATCACCGGACATGGGCCAGTTGTCCTCAAATATCTTCGCTCTTATGCCTCAGGTTTATACTTTAGTTCCCTTTAAAAAAACCCTCCCCATCACGTTAAATCGTGTGTTCATGTGGATACTGGACATGAATTTGAGCAAAACAAACTTATCCTATCTTTTGATTCACAGCTAATTTTTAGAAGCTGTTTCAAGAGGGATGAATAGTTTATTTTCTGGAGAGATATTTATCTATATATCATTAAAAGATCTTTTCATGGCACATGCACAGTGATTATGATTTTTGTATAAAAGATGAATTTTGATTAAATCTTTACCTTACAGTAGTCTCTAAAGTACTAAAAATATAAGAAGCATAAAAAATAAACATGGTCACACAACATAAATATGATGTGATGAAGGAGAGAAAGCAAGATTTATTTTTACCAATTATCTAGCCTGACCTGAGGCAAGTCAGATTTTCTTAACTGCTTTCAAAAAATGAGAGTTTTTAAGGCTTAAAATTTGCAGGTAGAAGTAATAAAACTTTGTTCATAAGCAGAGAATTTTTTATGTAGAATTTGAGAAGTGTCTATTCTTTTCTTGTTTGATATACACAAAGTTTCTTTTTGAGATGAAAATAAATTCTTTTTGATATCAAAAGAAAGTATCCAAATCACTACACCTGGGCATGGATTTTAAGCATATACTTGGATTTTGGTTTCTAAAGAAATTAGTTTGAACCTGTTGGATAGATTTAGTTTTCTTAATTGGTCACAATGAATTATGGTTTAAGATATTGCAATCCACTTTTTTTTTTTTTTTTTAGTGTATAATTCTCCCCCTCAAACTGCTGTTTTATATATTAAATAAAATAGTTTTATTCTTTTATTCCAAGTCACAGTAATAACCTTTAGGTGACTTTGCGGCTGTTGAATACCAGTAATTAAGGTCAAGCCGTTCCTGATCTCCAGTTCTGTCCTACTAGCTGAATGATTATATTTCTTTTACAGATTCAGAACTGTTAACATTTATATTCTGTCACAGGAGAGATTTATCTAGAGTACCTGCAATTCAAATGACTGCTATAAAGAAGAACAAGTCAATGTTTTGGAGTTCTTTTAAGGTACTGTTGTAAAATGATCTGAAATTGAAACTGAGATGGTCAGAAATGGCAGAGGCCTGTGTGACAACTTGGAGCAATGAAGAAAGAACATTGGGCACACATACTTTAGAAAGTAATAATAATGTGAGGTGATTTACGTTACATATTACAAAGGAAAGAATGAGATGACATAGGATGGAACTAGAGATAGAACCTCTAGCTACTGAGGTCAAAGTAAGGTTTTCTTTAAAGACCAGCAAAGGTGACCAGAAACAGAAAGATCACAACCCTTTGTAGTTACATGCCCAGAATTCTCTTGAACTCGTGTCCAAGTGACCAGGACAACTTGCTTCACATTCGTTTGTATAGGAAATGCCAAAAAACTCTGTTTTTCCAGAGTAAGCGTGAAATGCTACCAATTTTTCTGTTTAACAAATGGTTAAAGATTGCTGATGGTGATAATAAAAGTAATATGAGCCAGAGAAAAGATACGTTGCACCACAGGAAGCAAATTCAGAAGAACTCGCCCTATATTTTAATCTGACAGTAAAAATGCTAGATTTAAGCTATAAATAAACTGAAAGGTGTCATTCCACTTTACAGCTTCTTCAGTTGTGAAGCCTGCTCAATATGTCTTTTCTCTATCATTTAGAGGGCCATTTCTTCAAATTTCTCACTTGTGCCAATGTAAATATTTGTAGTCTGTTTAAAAGGACTCTTTTTCTCATGTGCTGACCAGCTTTAAAGTACAGAATATCTTTTCCAGCAGCATGACTGGTAAAGTAATAAAATGCAGTGGTGCTGTAGGTACTGAACAGACAGGACTCCCAATGTACTACGGTTGTGTGCAGCAGCCAGGGCCTGGTGCTGCAAGTAAAAAACCAATATGGATGAGAAAATTGGACTTTTCCCTTCCTTGTCTCCTCTGAGGATATGCATGTTACTCTGACAGCTTGTTGTTTTGGTTTTTTTTTTTTACTAAAATAGGGCTTCATGCAAAAGATTTTATTTAAAACTCCATAGAGGCAGACTGGCCTCTCCACCACCATGTGAGGACAGAACAATTCCCTTGCAGGACCCTTGGATTCATGCCCAGTTAGTTTTAACCTTCCCTCATTCATACTAGCAAAACATGAGCTGAGCACCAAAGTGTTTTAGGAAGGACAACTCCCATCTCACTAAACAAAAAAAAAAGTAAATATATCAAGAAGATCAAGATTCATTAAGTGATTGTCTCCAGCGCTATGTGCAAGGCTAATTCTGGAAGATGTGGGCTTAGCTTACAGGCTCATCTCCAAGGACTGTTTGATCATTATGGATAATTGAAAACATGCAGAAATGTTGCATGATCAAAACCTGCCCCTTTCCACAAATGTCATCATCACTAGACTACAGAATCATACATATGTTTGCACTCTAATTCCAGAATAAAAGAATCTTGAATTCTTTTTTTTTAATGGAAAAAGACTGACATGCATCACGGGAAATCTTCCTCCCCAGTCCTTTCACAGGTGCATGGGAACTACTGAAGTGGCCAGTACCCTGGTAATTAGGTCAGTGTCTGCAGTGATGAACATTTGAAGCCATTAGGCAAATTGGGGGATTGCAGCTAGGATCCTTGTACTCTATATTGTTGTTCTAACCACTGGGACACAACAGTAAGGAAAAAGAAAGAAAAAAAATCATCCTTTCTCCATCTTTAAAAAATGCTTATAATCCATATAGAAATGCAAAGGACATACAGGACAAAAAAGCAAAGACTACAAACTGTGAACAGCAGATAAACCTACTCACCATCCTGATGTAGAACCTTTTGTTTTTAATTCCTGTTATGAGGAACATGATCCAAATCCAATTCTTCTAGTTCACTTTCCAAGAGGCAGTAACTCCACAGGTCTAGAAACCATGCGGATAACACCTGGGAACTAGATATTTGAAACTTAGGTGGTTTTGCCTTCACTAGGTTTTTTTTTTCTTAAGTACCTTTCTTAATGTAGTACATTATTGCAATTTTTCCTTCTGTTTTTCTATGTCTATATTTTCTTTCCTGTGATAAATCACAGGTTGATCTTCCAGAGCTTTTTTATTTCTTTTTTATTTCCCTCCAAGTATATTTGGGCAAAGGTAGAATTGATTGTCTTTATGGCCATTTATACTCTGAAATGATATTTAAGATCCTAGTATTTCTATGGGCTCATTTTATTTCAATGAACATGGAGGATTTGTGTATAATAGATATACTCGGCTCCGTACCTGCACCGCATTTTGTGCAGCTCTTCCTTCTCTTTCTAAATATACCAACAACACAGTTCCACTAAATTCATTAAGGAAGGATAGGCCATGTTATTCAAGTGAAATGCCACATGAGTGCTTTTAAAATGCAATGTTTACTGTCTTCCAACAGTTAATAACAGGCTGATGAGAATTTAGCGTGCAGGAGAGGAGAGACATCATAAGTGCTATTGATTTTTCTTAAGTGCTAAAGCTTTTAAAGGGATTCCTGCAAAGACACTTGCTATGTGGAACAGGACTCTGTGCTTTGTCAATTTAGCTGGACAGATGAAGAAAGATATAGACTGGAAAATCAACGAAAGGGAGAGACCTCTGGGGTTAATAAAAGTGAAGCTAAGTTCCTCCCAAATTGCATTGTAGACAATTGGGAAGGCATCACAACCGTTCAGCTTCACTCCGGTGGAGCATCTTATGCAGGAGGTGTTATCAGTCCCACTCTTAAAAGGTGAAGTTATGCTTCAAAACTCTTCAGAAACTGGGGATACAGCCAGTCACATCCATAACCTCAGCTCAATATCAACCATGTGCATGACAAAAATCTCTCTCATAGGCCCAAATTCACAAATAATGCCACAATGCTAAATGATCTGTTTCAACCTCCCAGTACACTTGCTGTTCTTTTTCTGACAGATTACAGAACGTGGCACTCGGCTTACCATGAAGTGTGTACTTTCCCAAGGCCAATTGCTGAGCAGGAGATCCATCAAGGCTCCTGAAACGCATTTTCAGAGAGATTAAAGTGATCTGGTGATGTGCTGTATTTGAAGTGCTTTTCTACTTAGAAAACCGAAGTCCAGAAGGCAGCAATTTAAAATGAGGTTAGGAAAATATTTACAATATATTTGTTCTTCCTATATGGTCAAAGGCATGTTTTGAGGCTTTTTGTGAATTTTTTGACAATGTGAAATGAAGTATCAATAAATTAAGCTGAGCTAGTTCAAAACACTTACTGACCTTTTAACTTCTCATGCGGTAAGTACAGATCAGATATCAAAGCTGATAATCAGAGTATTTGTTATAAACAATTTACAGGGAGGTTAGAGATGCAGCAGTAGGCCAGAAATGTGGTACTTACGTAGTCTACAAACAAATTCTTCACTAGCTGAAAACAAGCCCAGATTTTTGCCTCAAGCATGCTTTAATCTGTACAAGGAAAATAATTTCTGGTTTGGGTTTGCATAGAATTACAGAACTATACAAAGAGATATTGCCTGTGTATAAATACATCTATCCTACCCTCTGAGGGTTTAGGGAAGATTTGTATGTAAAGTGAAATTTGACCTTTTCAATAAATCAGTAAACATCAGGAGCTCTCACAGTGCCTGCTTTTGGTTAGTTTCGATTTCGAAAGATAGAAATTGAAAATTTTTTAGCAGGCAAGTTTTCCAGTAAAAGCTAAATAAGGAAAGTAATGCAGGGATTGACAGTTTGCCACCTGGATTTTTTTTTCCTTAGCAGCTGTAGCATGCTGTCAGAGCTGCTCCTGAGGTCTTCAGTCTGTAGTGAGGGTGTGTAAACTTTAATGGAGAAAGGAGTAACTCTCCTAGGCAGAGGGAGGGCCCTTTACCTTACTTTTGATACATGAATTATGTACCAATGAGGAGCCAAGAAGCCCCAAAAGATCAGGGCACCGTGGAATGAGTAACAGGATCATGGACCTACAAAGAGTGAATGCAGCAAAATGTAAGACAGGGACAGGAACAGGAACTGCCTCTACCCAGTAACAAAGATAAGGATGGAGGTGGAAGTTCATATCCTCAGATAAATACTGTGACATATGAAACTCCTGCTGCTTTTTTGAGAAAATTGGTTGAATCTTACTGAGTTAAAAGACTAAAAATAATAAATTAAAAGTCACCTCTACTTCTCAGACAGATCTGTTAAAAAACAACCTGAAGTTCACTGCAAATGTTTTTTATTCTCATGTAAAAATTAGTGAACCTTTTTTTAAGGAAAAAAAAAAACAAACAACAAACCTTATGAATAAAGTTTTTTATTTAAGATCCTGCAAACCAAAATAAGTGTGAAATTAACATTATACCAGCCTTCCAGGACCTAAATAAAGGTGGAGAGACTTTTTTTAAGGGCACGTAGGGACTGGACAATGGGGAATGTGGCCTTAAGCTGAAGGAGGGTAGGTTTAGATTGAATTTTTGGTGAAAATCCTTTACTGTGAGGGTGGTGAGGCACTGGAACAAACTGCCCAGAGAAGCTGTGTCTGCCTCATCCTGGGAAGTGTTCAGGACCAGGTTGGATTGGGCTTTGGGCAGTGTGGTCTAGTGGAAGGTGTCCCTTCCCATGGTAGGGTGTTGGAATGAGATAATCTTTATTTAGGATCCCTTCCAAACAAAACCACTCTATGATTGTATGATTCTGATATGGATTTTTTTTTTTCTTTTGTCAGAAGCTTTGCCAACGAAATGAGCTCCCCATTGCTGACATCCTCTGAATTATGGTAGGTAGGGTACACATATACTTGCACATTTCTATTCTTGAATGTTTCCAATTTTCTCAGCTGTACTTCAGCTTTTTGGCACACCTATCTTATTTTTCATGGGGAAAAATAATCTAAAAATTATTATTAAGAGAGCTCCAACAGAAAGGACTGCCAATCAAAATGTAACATATTGAAAAGGTCAAATATTTCCCTTTAATACATTCAGAGTCAGACCTCTCTTTGTTCTTCAGTTTCTTCAATGCTACAATTAATTCAATTAAAATAACTTTAAAGCTAGGACGTGTTGTCATAGATCATAACCTTTAGAAATGTCTGCATTCTTTCTTCCACATTCACCTTAGTTAGCATATTTTAATGATATCTCAAGGAGGAACTGTGTTAAGTGCTCTTGGCTTCTAAAAAAAAGGTAAAATTAATAAATAAGGAAGCTGTCAAAAGCATACAGGAAGATTTAGAAGTATTATATTTAAAGATCAATATCCATTCATACAATGGACTGAACACAGAAATGTAGAGTGATAAGAAAAAATAGAGTACTGGGAAAAAAATAATTACAGTAAAATGTCCAATGTATCTCCCATCATCATTTTCTCTCAAGAAAGGATGATGGCTGTAGGGTGGGTTAAAGGAGATAACATTATGAAAAGAAAGGTGGAAGAGGCAGATATCTGAGGATCTGGGTGACTGCCCTATGTGAAGAGCTGACCAGCTTCTTAAAGGTTGGTCTGTGTGATCTTTCAAAACATCTGAGGAAAATAAAGTTGGGTCATTCCATCATTTCGAACATGACTGGCATAAGAATGTTGCGTGACAATCAGCACCAAAAAGGTGCTAGATTACTCAGTTAGGAAGGTAACGTGTCTGCCCTGGTCCTTTTACCCTTATGGAGCCATCTCAGGAAATGGGAATGCTGTTGCCATCTTCTCTGCAGGAGGGCTAAATTGGTTCCAAAAGATCAAACTGGCTCCAAATGGTTTAAACCAGATCAAACTGGTCCCAACCTGTTCCAACAGGTTCAAACATGTTTAAAACAGATCAAAACAAACAAAACTTTTTCAAACCTTTTGAAACTGGTTCCAACCAGATCAAACCAGTTTAAAATGGACTAAACCCATTCCAGCTGGATAAACCCATTTTGACCAGTCTAAACCAAATCCAACCTGTTTCACGTGGATCAAGACAGTTCAGTCAGTTCCAACCAGTCCTAACTGGAGTCAACTGGTTCCAACTCGTTCCTGCCAGTTCAAACTGGATCAAAGCAGATAGAACCAGTTCAAACTGGTTTAAATCACTTCAAACCAGTTCAAACTGGATTAATCTAGTTCCAACCAGATAAAACCGGTTCCAAACAGTTTAAACCAGATAAAACCATTTCAAACCAGATCCAAATAGTCATAAAAGTTTTAAGCTGGACAACAGTAGTTCCAACCAGTACAAACCAGTCCTTACTGCTTAAAATCAGGTCAGCCTGGTTCTAATCAATTTAAACCAGATTAAACTAGTTCTAACTGCTTCAAACCAATTTTAACTGGACCAAACCAGATAAAACTGGTTCAAACCAGTTCCATTTAGCTCAAGCCATACTAAACTTGACTAAACTGGTTCCAAGAACCCAGCTTGGTGACCTCCAAGACTAGGAAGCCAAAGAACACCAAGCCAGCCAGGAAAGCCAACCCCCTCTACCTTCTGCCATAAAGAGGACAAACTACTGCCAGCAATCCAAGGCTGTCACCCGTGAGGACATCTGCAGCCAGCAAACACAGTCACTGCTTTCCTCAGCTCCCTTGAAAGAGCAGAACAACTGGCAGCAGATGTGACATTTTCCAGCCTTTTATAATCCCTTTGATCCCTCAGAGGGGATGGTAATTTTCAGACTGAAACACACTGCTCGAAAGAATTTTTTTTCAGATTATTTGCAAGAGGATCTTGAGAATGACAATCAAATATTTTATAAATCAGGGCTCATCTGCCTCTTTTTTGACCCCACACATTACTGGCTTGTGCTAAACAAGAAAGTACAAGGCAAAAAATACTCTCCTCTCATATGAGCACCCCCCCAATTAAGTATTACTCAGGAGGTTATGCTCTGCAGGTTAGGAAATGCAAGTTTAAAACAACATGGATTTTTATGTTCCTCGTACCACCCTGGGACAGACTTCCCTGCTATTTTGAAAGGTATGGAATAAAACAAAACAAACAAACAAACAAACAAGCAAAACAAAAACAACCCTCTCCTCATAAAGGAGTCATTGCTTTAAAAAAAAAAAATCTGATTGATTTCTTAGGCAAGAATTATACCCAGTTGTATTTAGATATATAAACAGCTTTTCCTTTCCCTCCCATATGTCAAAACCTATAATACCCCTGAATACCAAAGCAGAACAGCAAAACAAAAATATAGATTATTTGTGTTCACAGTCTGTATTGTTTAGAAGCAGAAGTATTTTTCTGAGCACCCTTTTTTTTGTGCAATTACTAATAAAATTTGCAATTTACACAAATATACCACTGTTTGCTCAAACATGGCATCTCTGGAAGGCATTAGTTCAAAGATACTGTATTGATTTAAATTGAAATGAATTACCTTTCAGGGAAAATGCATTAACTTCAGTGAAGAGACATGGCAGTGAATATAAATGAAAATAAAAATTATTTCACTAGACTATTTTGGCATCAGTTCACATGATTTTTTCTCTATTTTTTTTTCCTTTTGTAAAATAAATTGAATCCAAACCAACACTAGCTTATGACATTGTATATGTATGAATTTCAACAAGGATGAAAAAAATATGGAGAAATAGAAGAGGTATGAAATATGAATCAGATGGCCTTAAGGTCCTTCCTTTCCCCAAGGATTTTACCTACCTATCCTTATTTATTGTCTGATTTAATAGACACTTGAGGAATTTTATTTTATTATTTTGGGGGAAGGAAGAGTAAATCAATTTAAGCACTTAATGGGATTTCTCCTTTAAATAGTCCTGTGAGCAGACTGATTAATGTATTTTTTTTTGTGTATCTTCCAAAGCAATGAAGCCACGTGATTTTTGTCCCAAATAGCTTTGCATGCACAATATTTTTATGAGAGTCCCCACTAAAGGATATACACTTCAAGTCAGAATTTTTCTCTACTTACTAAAATTAAATTTGCATCTTAATCTTGCAAATAAGGTTTGGTGTACCAGAGCTAATAATTTGCTTTCTGAGGATCACACAACAAGAAGATGAACAACAACCAAAAAAAAAAAAAAAAAAAGTATGTAAGCGGGCATATATATATGGTCCTTTCAGGTAAATCTATTTCACTCACAAAAGTGAAGTCATTATAATACATGGGAAAATGTGGACTAGTCAAGAAAGATATCAATGTTAAAGGCTTTCATCATATTGAAGGAAGGAGATGGCATCTTTTCTACAACTTAGGCCAGTATTATGCAGCCACCGCATTAAACTGCACTTGTATTAAACAGTGATTTTAATTGGAATTTTTGTATCAGTATATTTAAATTCAAACAAGCTCCATTCACTATTTTCTCTGTGCTTCTCAGCTACCATTTTGGCAACGTTGTGATTAGTTGGAATTCTGTAGTTACTCTTTGGTCAACAGTCATCTTTTATTGATTTTATATTTAGTCTTTATTTCCCAGCTAATCTTTCTTGGAGGCCATCCAAACAAGTGGACTCAAGCCTTGAAGGAGGGAAAAAGCTCTGATGTGACCTGGAAAGAGGATGGTGAGTGATTGCATTAGTTTGAGAGGCTGAGGATAGCAAACAGAAGGAAGAGCTGTAGGAAAGGAGATGAAGAAGTCATCCCATCAGGAAAGTGAGTGTAAAAACAAGCTGGTGAAGAAAATGCACTCACTGGAGACTCTTAAAATGTATGTTTTCGTACTCATTACTCATGAATCAGTCATGACATGGAAAGGGTTGAAGATGGAAATTGTGACAAGAGAGAATTTTTAAGAAACCAACCTACTGTAGAACAAACTGAACTTCATTTGTTACCTTTATGAGGCTGTGCTCATTAAACCAGAAGATGCAATTAAAGGAGTAGATATTAACTTGTTAGCTCAATCACAAAAATCCTACCAGAAGATTATTCTGAGCCACTCTATTTTCCTAACGAGTGCACAGCCACTGACTGAGTCACCCAGAAGTGTTTTAGCACAAGGTAAGAGAGAACAGTTTGGATGATTTGGTATTGAGCACCGCTTTTCATCTCAGTGTCAGTCGCTTGCCTTTGAACCCTGCCTCAAGGGTGAAATACAATGGTTTGATTTTCATCAATGGCAGTTAATGATACACACCCTGATGGTACACCTAAAATTAAGATTTCAATCCATCACTTGGAACTAACTGGAAATTCACTTATATTTCAAAGAGGTTAATCTACTTAATGGTAGTTCCATGTATTGGTTTCTTCTCCAATGTCTGGAACACACATCCATATATTTGCAGGGATCGTATAGCCAGCCACTTGATGTCACCATAACTCCACAGAAATATTGCTCTTCATGCACTAACAGGGTGCAAATAAGTGGCCGAAATAGAAATGTGCTTGGAATTAATGATTCTATCACTGGACATATGAGGTAGATAGACGATGTGCATCATCACATTTATTCTCCTCCGCACAAAGAGAAAGGGTAGCTAGAGAAAATCTTTTTGTGTTTGCACTAAAGATTACTTTTAATTAGGAAACTTGTCTGAGGGGAATTAGATTTATTTTTTTTTAAGAATGAAAAATATTGGCGAGGAAAGGATACTGACAAAATCAGTGACACTGTAATAAACTGAAAAAACTTGAGAGTCTTTGGGTCAGAAATATTGTTGCTGTTGAATACAATTTTTCTTTGTGGTTATCAGAGACTGAAATAAGGTATTTTGGACTTTTCTGGAAATCCTTGGTATACGTGAAAGCCCGCAAATTTTTGAGTCCAGCGTCATAATGCCATTTATCAAAAGGATTAATGCCTTTTAATATGGCAAGAAAGGCCAAAACCATGCCTTACTTGAAAACAACATTTGTTAAAAATGTGAATTTTCATGGGTTTTATTCAATTTACAATGCAAATGCACAACTGATGCATTCAAGATAATTCATCTTTAAATCTTTCACAAAGGAAAAGTAAAAGGCAATATTTTACCCTGCAATTTTAATAAATTAAAGAAAATTGGTGGATGTGACTGCTAATATCCAGCCGTCTAGTATAAAATAAAGTCAGTTTGAGCCATATCAGTTTCTGCTCATCTGATAACTTACTTTTCTCTCCAGTATTTATATTATATTTCCACAAAAAGTATATTTAAGCAGTAAAATCAGAGGAAGAGAGCTTTTTCTCAGAATTAACAGCCTTCTGGGAGCCAATGATCCACAACCCTGGAAAGGGTCATTAAACCTCAAAGAAATGTCCAGTGCTGAAGTTGTTATTGATATGTGCTTTAGCTGCAGAAAAGAAAAGTGTGTGTTTATCTGCAGAAAAGCATGGGGCAGGCAGAATTCTTGAAATTTATATTTCTAGATGTGGAAATATCTTCAACAAACCAAGTAAATGATGCTATTATAATATAAAAATATGAATGTCCTTGGTAGCTGTTCATCATATTCCAGAAATTTCAGTCCTTGGTACATCATGATAAAATACATTTGATTATGAGGTTCTTGGAAGAATCTACTAATGTGACACTCAGAAAGGACTGACAAACTTTTTTGAGGGAAGAGAATAAAAAAGCAAAACTAAATGGATTATAAAGCTGACTGATAAAGTGAGGACATAAAGGCAGAAGAAAAAAGAATCAGAAGAGTAAACTATAGGCAGCAAAAATGTTGGAGAGTGAGAAAAAAAAAATCTGTTTTCACATTTTGATAGTTTTCTTTGTAGATTTTTGTACCAAAACAGTACTCTAACAGTAAGGTGTAAAATTGCCTAATGGATGTACTTTAGATTAAGTTTCTTTTTGGATGGCTGACTCTATTCCAACATTATCCATGGGGATAAATTTAATATGTTATTTATTTATTTATTTTTTCCCCAAGAGTGGTGTTCTGTCATGGACAAGCAGAAATTCAGCAATTTCTAGAAAAAATTGGAAACTACATTAGACTTCATGGATCATTGACTTGAAGAGGCTAAGCAGAGTAACAATATGCTTTGCAAAGTACTGAACACTTTGAGAGATATGGTTTTCCTTCTTTTTCTGATTTATGTCCCTTCTCCCAGCATCCGAGGGGCTTTTTAGGCATTCAGCTGCACTATTTTCTCTCTACATTGGATAACTATTTTTTTAAATTCAAAAAGTACCCAAACTGGTATACTAAACAGGGGTTATGTCTTGAATAAAGGATTTAATTTGAATTCTTGATAACATTCAATTTCTTGACAACATTAAATTTCTTGACAAAGATCATGGGAGGATATTCTGGTGCAGAATAGGGAACTAACGTGTTTTTATTAAATCTCCCTTGGTAGCTATGGGGTATTGCTTCACCTATCCAGAAGAGATTTAACTTCCTTGAGTCTGGTATTTGCCTTAGGGCTTTCTTTCAAGTATTACCGAACTTCAAAGCTTAGGAGCTTGGGTCTTTCCTGGTGTTGAAGTATATCAGATACTGGAAGCCAAGTCAAGCTACCCAATATGAGAGAAAAGCCTGACCTTAGATTATTCTTTCAGCCCGGGGCTATCTGAAAGTGGGAAATAAAGCCCTGAGACTAGATGGAGCTGCAACAAAAGCGATTAAAAAAAACCACAAAACAAAAACAAAAACAAAACCAATCACAGACAAAGAAAACAACAACAAAAACCAACCAACCAAAAAAATCCCCAAACCCTGGCAAAATATTTTGTTTGATATTCTGAGGGACAAGTTCTTAACATAAAGCTTGAAAAAGATGCAGTCAGAAAGGAGTCATACAAATGGAAAATATATTCCTCTATATATTAGAAATATCATGGGCGTTGGAAGTGACTGATTTTTTATGCATTCTACGCAGTACTGTAGCAAAACATATGATATCAGGGGTAACATATTTTACAGTCAAATCATTTTCATTCACCCTCATACAGGGTTATGACCAGCTGTACACATATATATGGCTATAAAAGTGTCCTGTAAATAAATTGTAGTTTTAATTTCTATTCATGGTAAGAGCAGCATATATTTTAACTAATATATAAAATACCAAGCCTTGGAGACACTATAAAGGACGTTAGAAAAAGATAAGCTGTTCAGAATCCTGGTGTTTTTTATGGTTAATCATAAACCATGAATAAGTTTATTCATGTATATTTCACATTGCTTATTGTTGCCTCACTACTGTTATCAGTTAAAGTTTCATATCAGCAAAACCATAAACATAATTCAAAAATAATAATCAGGAATTTATTACCACTGATAAAAAAAAAGCAAAACAGAAAATGCAATTTTCTATGATGTCTCACAGTACTCATAATTAATTTCAGATAGAAATTGAAATTACATTACACATTATAGGCAGTAGAGGCTTTTTGGGGAACCCATCAATAGGTCATTTTTCTGAAGGGTATGTTTACAGTTGCACGTTGATGAAATACATGCATTAGAATGCAAATGCAACGGAAGAGAGTCTGGAAAAACGTGTGAGAGCCATGCTCCCCTCACGGTAGGAGTAGTCTGACTTTTGTGCATGTTCTTAAGCTTGCTGTCATCTCCTTCCTGAAAACATCATTCCAGGTGCAGTAAAGCTCTTGGCAAGATTATAATTACCATCAATGGTTTTCAAGAAGGGCCCGAGATAACAGAATTCTCCATCAGCAGGTGTGAATGACTCTTCCCATCCTATTTGCTCTAATTTTACAGAATAGTTAATAACTTGAGGCATAATCACATATAATTTGTCCTGATTTTATACTTGAATCTAATCCCACTGACTTGAGTGGAGTAGATCCTCATCTATGCTCCTGTGAAGAAAGTTATCAAAATCAAGTTCCAACATTTTTTGACAAGGTTTTTGTTTATCTCTCTAATAGCAATTATATTCTAGTTATTCTTACCATATATTTTTCATTTTAAAATTGTACTATAAATATCAAGTAAAATATTTAATTTTATGAAAGCATTAAGTATGTACTCTCACTTTATTGTTTTTAGAAGATATAAACATGCTTAAAATAATATTTATGTTTTTTTCTAAATAGAAGAGCTTTTAAAATATCATTCCTCAAGAAGTCTTTAAATTTGATTAAACAAAAGATTTAAAAAAAATATTCAGAACAAAGGTTTTCTAAATTTCAGATTAGGGTAAGAGGATTTTAAATAACTGAGGTAGTATCCATTTCTGTAGGTCCCCATGCTTTCTGTGCTGGAATTACGGTGTACTTGTCCTGGAAATTCTCACTTGTGTATCATCACTCTGCATAATTTAGTCTGTTACAAGAAATGGCATCTCTACCTGTCTATCCGTGTCTGTGTGTACTTTTATCTTTTGCAGGGGTAGATGTCTTGAGTCCCACATAATCCCACAAAAGTTAATTTTATGGCTCAGTGGATTCTCAGGCCCCATTCTTCCAGCTCTGCAAAGCACAGCTGGCCTGTTTGCATGAGCAGGAATTGTGCTTTCTAGAAGGGGAGTTTTTGTGACCAGTTTAATCCCTCAGTTTGGGGGAAATTGGGCCAAATTCACAGCTCTCCAATTTTGAAGTCCAAAGAGTTACAGAGCCGCTGGTCACACCAGAGCAAGTTTCTTTATTTAACAGAGAAACTTCAGGATTCCATTCTGCCTCTGTGACTTTCTTCTAGTATTCCTTACCCACAGACATCTGTTCTGCTTTTCCTCTAGTTTTTTACTGCCTATTTGCATTTTCTCCGCATAGGATTAACATCTTCACTTTTTCTGCTTACTGCCATTTTCATTACTAATCTAGCAGCCCAGTTTGGAGGTCTTGCACATGACTAGATTTTGTGAGCAGGCACTTTACTAAACTGCTGTCCAAGTTCTGATAGCACGAATCTCTTAGAATGCAATAGATTAACAAGTGTGCACTTGTACTCTGATATGTGGCTAGTCCAGTAGAAAAATTCTAAATTAACGTTTTCTTAGGTTGTGTTAATCTGTAATTCAATGAAATTAATTCACTTACACTTTATGACTTTTTGATGGAATCTATTATTATAAATTTCTTTTTACATTTCCCTCATTACTGCAGGTGCTAAAAAAACGAAGAAAACTTTAATATTTTTAAAGATTTTTAAAAACAGATAAGTACTTTATTTTGTATGATGAGTACTAGCTTTTCAACATAGGCATTTTTTAGGATCTCTGCAGTGAAAAATGCCCCTTTCTGACAAATTTCAGAAATAGGAGTAACAGCACTGGGACTATTATCAATTTATACATGTAACAATAACATGTACGGAGATCTACAGAACAACTTTTTTCTTCCCTCTAACTAACATTTATATAAAGGAGATAAAGACCTCCTTCAGGTCTCCTTCTTCTCTTGAAAAACTCCAAACTTCCATTATTTAATTTTAAGCCATGTTCTCTCGATCACTGATCAGATTTTCTATTCTCCTCTCGCTGACTGGCAGGTCCAAATTTTTATTCCAGTGTAGTCACAGAAATGGGCAGATGATTTATAATCTGTGAGGCGGAAAGGTTATGCTCCAAGTTTTACTGACAAACACATTTCACATTTCAGTGGCGTGCCAGTCCTTCTGAAAACAACATGACATTGCCACAGAGTTTTCAACACTTACCCTTCTTACAGGTCTTTTGTGCACAGCCACTAATTTTGAGGTGGTCCCAATCACAATGTAAGAACTCATTATATGCCAATACAATAGGAAACTTTTTAAAATTGAACCATGTTTTGCTGGTTGTGTTTTTAGGTTTTTCTGAGGGGTTTTTTTGACTGATTTCTCCAGACTGTCAGAATCATTTTACATTTGAACCCAGCTCTTAAAGGACTGCCAGCTTTCAGAAGTGGGTGACATCTCTAAAGTGAATATTCCTACTCTCTGCTATTCATTGACTCATTAGAAAAACAGTACAAGTCTCATAACAAATTTTTCAGGAATTATTGATGCATTGTTCCAGTTTAAAAATGCACAGTATTAAGTACCCCTTAATTATTATTTTCTAGCTGTTTATTTTTTGTAATTTCAGCTTGGGCTTATTTTCTTATCTTTCTAAAAAATACAAGGAGAATAGAAGAATCTGCAAAAGAATCAACAGCCTTTCTGAAATCAAGGCACATAGGGTACAGAGCACACACTTCTTTTCTCCAGATAGAGAATACATTGATTTGACTTCATTTGCTCTTGATAAATCTGTATTGGTACATATTCACGTCCTGTGTACCATCTATGTGTTTGGTTTACTTGAGTATTTTTTCCAATGTTTTCCTGAAAATTAATGAGGAAAATCTAATTCTGATGATCTTGCTTTCTTTCTCTTAAAGATAGCAGCCTACAGTTACAGTTTTCCAGTCTTTGAGAATTCTTGAGAGTTCTTATATATTCCTACTTAAAATAATTTTACCATTTCTATTACTCCTGTCAAATTAAATATTGTCTTTTGAAAATATCCAAAATATGTGAATACATTCTAACTATCCTTTTTCTACCTATTTACACACCTCATTCTTTTCCCCTTTCTTGATGTTGATTGCATGAATGATACAGAGTTGAGCTCTGAAGAAGCATGATTCATGCTGGATTGATAATCTGATTTTTTATTCATATTTGCTGGACAAAACTAATATGTTTATGAGATTGTTGATTAGAACTTTGACCCATAAATTTTACTGATTTAAATAAACAGGGCCACTGTACATATGGCATGAATTAATGTCAATTTTTGATACTTAAAATATCAGAATGTTCTCCTAATTTAAACTTAATGAATGAGGAACATCATATGTTTCAGACAAATGCAATTATTAGTATTACTTCTACATGGATCATTGTTGAAACTAAATTTTGGATATAATCTTAGGTTACTTAGCAACTGTTTTTGAGTTCCAAGAGATACGGAAAGGCGTTCTCCACTTATCTGTATTAATAAGGTCTTAATATATTTTATTAAGCCTCCAGAAAGAAGAATCACACCAGTCATCTTATCTGATTAAAATATTCTGTATCAGCTTTGCCTGCTACTGCTAACCAAGATTCAGTGGAGAATTTTCTATCATTTTTATTCAAGCATCACCTGAAATTTGTAAAAAATAAAACATGATTTAAACTGAATTTTTTTCCCCAGTTCTGCAATTCTGCCAGGAAATATTTTATTAATCAATTTACTCTCTTTTTGAGCCTTGTCTCAGCTTTCTCTTATTCTCTCATTTCTTCATCCTTGATAATAACATTTTAAAAAAATTTCTGGTAACTTTTCACTGGTCCCACAGGCATTCAAGAAGCTGTCCTCCAAAAGAAAAGATGCTCTCATTTTGGTAAAAATAATTTCCAGTCTAGTAAGGACCATTTGATATATTTTGCTAAACTTTTCATTCTAACCATAGAAAGGCCTGGATTGGAAGGGACTATGATGCTCATCAAGTTCCAACTCCCTGCCATGAACAGGGGGCACCTTCCACTATCCCAGGTTGCTCAGAGCCCACTCAAACCTGGCCTTGAATACTTCAGAGATGAGGCATCCACAGCTTCTCTGGGAAATCTGTGCCAGTGCCTTGGCACCTTCACAGTAAAGAATTTTTTTTCCTAATATCTGATCTAATCCTACGCTCAGTCTGAAGCCATTCCCCCTTGTCCTGTCACTCCAGGCCCTCATAAATAGTCTCCCTCCATCTCTCTTGTGAGCCCTTCTTCAGGTACTAGAACCCTGCAATTAAATCACCCCAAAGCCTTCTCTTTTCCAGCCTGAACAGCCCCAGCTCTCTCAGCCTTTTCTCACAGCAGAGCTGCCCCATCCCTCTGATGCCCTTGGTGCCTCCTCTGGCCTGGCTCCCGCAGGTCCCTGTCCTTGCTGTGCTGGGCCCCCAGAGCTGGGTGCAGCCCTGCAGGTGGGGGTCTCAGCAGAGCGGGGCAGAGGGGCAGAATCCCCTCCCTGCCCTGCTATCTACAGTGTGTCTTTTGAAAATTTGAATGTGCCAGCTTGTATTCTCTTTCTTCCCACAACAATCAGATTTATTTTTTCTTTCCTCTACAGGTTATTCTAGCAGTGAAACACGATAACTCGCCACTATTTCTTCTGAAACTATAACAAATGGCAAGATACACCCACGCTGCACATGCTACAAAGCTGCTGCAGAGCAGGGGTGGCTCTCTGGGAATGTAAATACACCTGTTCATTTTTTGCTTTGGATCACTGTAAGTCTTCCCAGATTCTGATAAAAAACCTGAGGTAATTCTTCAGAAAACAGATTGGAAAAGATGAAGGAAAAGAAAGGGATTATAAAATATTTTCACATAAATTGGAATATGAAATAACCTTTTCCAGCAAAAGCCCTGAACAAATTCAGAACTAATGAACCACAGAGAAAAATGCAAGAACTCTGCCCCTCTCTCTCTCTGGTGAAGCCTAAATTTAAACTTGATACAACTCTACTGAGGGTAGCAACATTAAAGCAGAAATTTGTTCCAGTACTTCCAGTCTCCTTGAGAGAGCAGAACATTTCTCAAATGGCCAATCTATTTGAATTAAATTAGGTGAACTTAACATTCATTTCAAAACCTTTTGTTCCTCCTCTTGTCAGCCTTGCAACACGGGGAACATAACTCTTGTCTTCGGGGAGCTGTTGCTACCTATGTAATTTAGATCAGCCTAGGTGACTGCTGTTAAGATGCATAAATGAGGCGCAGCCAGCCCCAGGATTAAGGAATCAGACTGCTCCTTTCAGCACTTTGCCTCTTCTTCCTTCCCTATTATCTTCTAAAATCTAATTTTAAAACATCAGGTGCAGTAACTTCTATTATTTTTCTTTTTTTAATGACTATTCCACAGCCTCCATAGGTTTTCACTCTAAATTTTATGTATTTTCATAAATCCTCTTTTCCTTTGCTGTTCATGCTCTCGAGTCATTCACAAAACGGTCTCTCCTTCCATTTTGTGTTAAGTCCCTACAAACGCTGGATTTAAAAGTCCCACCATCCTCCCAGCCCCGTTTTTTTTCCCCCGGAAGCCTGTATGTAGTTTGCAGGCTTGACAAGTGGCTCTCTGTGTGCATCATAATTTATTGTAACTTACTTATATTGGATTTCAGAGTATTACTGTACAATAAATTACAGGAGGTTCGCAGACTGCTCACAGAAGCAGGTGAGCTGTGGGCAGAAGGTCTCTCCTACCAGTTCTGCCACCAGCATGGTAATCTCCACTGGAGCAGACTGATAGATATTCACCCTAAGCTGCTGGAGCAAGATGCCCTGGAATTAATTTGTCAGAGCCCAGTTCTAGATGAAAAGCACAAGATTTATACTTTGGGCTCCTGTGTATAACAAGGGGGAGGACAGTTTCTGCAGTGTTGCAGAGAACTGGCTGCTGATGACAAAAAAAACCCAAAATGTCACCAAAGCACTACGCACAGAATTTTTCACATAATGTAGAGATGGTTCTAAGTCAGAAAACCACCTGCAAGAAAGCAAAGGCTTTAATTTATCTGGACAATTAATTTAAACTGTCCTAATTAAAATCTATTGTGTTTGAGAAACTTATTTGCTCAGATAGTCATACTTAAAATTGCTTAAACAGCACAAATTTTAAAGAGAAAAAATTGCTTAAAAAGATTTAGAGCTAGCTCTTTAGTTGTGACAGACTGGAACAGTTCCATTATTGCCTGTGGAGTTAGCTGAATTTATACCTGGCAAGGTTAGGTCTGACAGTGTTTAACACAGCATTTTCTAAGAGAAAATTGTGAATTGTGGTCCCTGTCTTTTCCCACATTCCTTTTTTTAATGTCAGTACTTTATTATTTCAAAATGCTATTTATTTTAATTGGGTTATGAGCTGCTTTTTTCTAGCTCAATGTATTCTTACATTTTTAAAACCTTTCAGGATAACTGTCATGTGCAATTGCTTATCAAATCCATCCAAGTGTTCTGGAGCCAAATCAACTTGATGACTTTTATGAGTATAACTAATCTGAATCATTTCCACACCTACAAAGCTAGCATTTGAAAAAAAAAAAAAAAAAGGCACTAAACCAATATTATAAAAAATTTATGTCAGTACACATTTTAATCACAAATATTTTAAAAAGAATATTTGCACATGTGTTTTTTTACACATATTAGCAAATTTCTATGCAACAAACAGGGAGGGGAATTTCACTGGCTTATTGGTTTTAGCTCCATGGGACTGTGTTTGCTAAATGGATAGTTCTAATTAACACATTTTTTTCTATCACACGCAAACATTATTTGTGGATGCTCACAGAATCTTATAGATTAAAGTACACATTAAATCTTCATGGTTTCACATTTTAGGCCATACCATAGATCCTGTTTGTTGTATGGAAAATATCCAAGATATCTTTTGCTTCAGCTTAAAGCTCCAAATTGTTTAATAGAAATCCTTCACATTAATCTAAGAGTAGTTAAAAGAATGGGTGAGTGACTTCAGGAAAGTCTTTATGGGGAAAACTTAACTAATACTTTTTAAAAACATGTAAATCTTTTCCAATTTTTAGTAATGATTTTTTTTAATGTGTTTTTAACTTATTTTTATTTACTGAAGTTTAACATCCTGATTACACTTTCTCTAATATAATATAAATTGGGTCCTGGCCCACAAGACACTGCAATGTTTTTAACATTAAAAACATTGGGATACCAACAAATTTGGCAATGTGCTTTGCTAGAAAGACAAAGCATTTTAAGGACAAGAAAGAATTGCTATGTGCTGTACTACCATATCTAAAATGTTCACTGTAGTTTTCTCATTAGGAAAGTAATTTCATCTTCATGATGTTTTAGGTCTACAGATCTATCAGATCAGGTGGCACAGAGAAAATCAGGTTGAAGACATACCCAAAGTTTATTTTTAAACACTCAGAGTGCTGTTCTCATTCTCATACTTTAAGAAATGGAAAAAAATAGAGACCAATAATTGCAAAAAAACACCCCTAAAAACTCAAACAAAACCAAACAAAAAAACCCCTTCCTCTTGTCTGCCATTATATGTAAGAAACATCATACAGTATGTTTTTTAAATATAATACAAAGTTATTCTTTTGAACTGAGTTTAGGTTCTGCACTGAAAATCAACGCCATCATATTTGCCATAATTTTTAACTGCTCTGATTGCTGTAATTTTAGAGAGAGAACTATGTAATGAGAAAAAACTGTTCCAGATATGGCAGAATTTCAGAGCAAGATTCAGCTACTAGATGACAAGTTTATTCGCACATAGAAGGAAAAAGAAAAAAGGATAAAAGCCCAGATTTCAGATCTTGCATAAATATTTAAATATATGAACCAAATAGATTTTGCTTCTAATGTATTTATGTGTATGCATTGCACCTAGATGTAGTTTGAAATATACGTAGTTTAATTTCCATTATTCTGTGGTGGGAAGTTTCAATATTGGAAATATTATTTACCTTGAGTACATTCTTCCTGTACTGAGAGACAAAGAACTTCTTAGTGATATGAAATTTACTTTTATAAACAAAACAAGGCAAATAATTCAAAGATAAGCCATGTGCCAGTACTGGAAAAATACTACCACATCATTTAACTTCCAAGGTTTTGCAATCCAAAGCACTGTGTGCATGAGAAAGAATGTCAAAGAAGTAGTTAGATGCAAAGAAATAAATGGACCTGCTAAAAAAATTAATGCCTAGCATATAAATGTAAATCTCATTAGTATATCAGGATTTTTCTTTCTTTTTTTCCTACAACAATCAAGAAGCATTTTATCTTGAGCAAATTAATCAAATGCTTTTACTGATATAGCTGTACCTGAGAATGTTGAATGTTGAAATATATAGATAAAAAAGATTTTATTCTAGTCTTTGAAAGGCTTGACATGAGCTACCTTTAGGAACTACCTTTAAGTCATTTCTTTTTATAACAACCAGCAGGAGGTAGAAAATTGATTAAATACATTTCAGGGCTTCAGTGATTCTTTATCTGTCTCAGCCGAGTTTAAATGTGTCTGTTTATGGAGAGAAATCTTTTAAGTAGCTATTTTTTTTTTGTTTTCTTTTGTTTTGTTTCTCTTTTAACAGACCAATTATCTNCCATGGTCCCTTTCTCACTTACAGGGTAAATTTCTAACAAGCATTTCCAGCAAATCCCTGGGAACATCTTAGCACGTAATTGCCAGGTGGGCCAGCTGGCTGGAGGTAGGGAAGCTGCAATCCACTTGGCTGCCAGCAAGATCTCAGGAGAGAAGTTCAAGCCAATTCTTCCACATGAAAATTCTGGCAAATTTTGTGGCCCCTCCCTGGATACGAAACCAGCGAGCAGAGACTGCACAGCACTTCTGGCAAATCAGTGTGTTCTGCCAGATTTTAACTGAATTTAGGGATGCTTTTTGGACTGAGAATCTGAAACAAACCTCAAAGAGAAGCTACTCCACATGGACCAGTTTCTGTTACTCCACTTTCCTTAGAGTGACAGCTTATACATAATTCCATGTAAATGAATGAGGGAAAAAAATTATCTTGTTTCTTTACTAATTTCCTTCATTACTGTTTAGCCAATATGTGCATAACAGACAGATTTCACCCATATCTTCCCATATGCAGGATAGACTATTGCTGAATCCAATGGAAAAAACCTTGTCCTTTAGGTTTAGCATTGCAGTTTCTGACACTACTCTCATGTAAGATATTAATCAAATATCAGTTTTTGAGTCACTAGGAAAAAAAAAATCTGCAATGTATAATTTAAAGAAACTGGCAGATCTTCTTCTAGCACCATTTGACTTAATTCAAGTATCTAGCTGGAGTTGATAACAGAAATAAAGACACTTCCAATGAAATTCTATGCTTATAATCCCTTAAAAATACCCAAATTCAGAGAAACTTTCTATAGAAAAGAAGGAGAAGAAAAGTTAAGTTCTGTAACTGAGCTACTAAATTACAGAAAATGCTGCTCAAAAAGGTGCTTGCAACCCCATTCTCTATATTCCTGACTGTAGAATCATCAAAGAAAACAGATTTGGAAATAAATAAACAACTTTCATAATGCAAGTGTAAAAAACGGTGTTTTAAAAAAGTAGAATAACCACATAAATTGAATACCTAGAATTTGCAAATCTCTTTTAGATTTCATGGGCAATTTGAACAGTGTTGTTGTGTTGACTTTAGTGAGTCCATGTTATAAACAATTAACACAAGTCAAAAAATGTGGGCTGGGGCTCTTACACCCAAGGTCAGGCTATCCCACTACTACCTGGCTTTTTTTAGGCCATATTCTTCCACTATGAATCATCTGTGGTATGGATATGAATACATCAAGCCACCTCCTGGCTGAACCAGGATTGCAATTAAGATTTCCTTTCTCATCCCTCTGTCCTGAACTTCTTTCCCTGTTGCACAAATTTTCCATGTTCCCCAAGACGCCGAGAGAAAACTTTATGCAGTCAAAGGGCACATTACAGACCTGAGATATTTGGGGACCTCATTAAAAATTAGGGATGCCGTCACCATCATAAAAATAAGATTTGAAATCACTGGCTATGTGTTTCTTAAAAGTATTTAGATAGGAACACAAAAAAANTAAATCTCATTAGTATATCAGGATTTTTCTTTCTTTTTTTCCTACAACAATCAAGAAGCATTTTATCTTGAGCAAATTAATCAAATGCTTTTACTGATATAGCTGTACCTGAGAATGTTGAATGTTGAAATATATAGATAAAAAAGATTTTATTCTAGTCTTTGAAAGGCTTGACATGAGCTACCTTTAGGAACTACCTTTAAGTCATTTCTTTTTATAACAACCAGCAGGAGGTAGAAAATTGATTAAATACATTTCAGGGCTTCAGTGATTCTTTATCTGTCTCAGCCGAGTTTAAATGTGTCTGTTTATGGAGAGAAATCTTTTAAGTAGCTATTTTTTTTTTGTTTTCTTTTGTTTTGTTTCTCTTTTAACAGACCAATTATCTGAGAGATAATTATGTAATTTACAATCTGCGAGTAGCCTATTTTTCCCCGCAGAAAAATCGACTTGACTAAATTATACTTTTCAGGCAGAAATTTAAGTCTTCTTCCACTGCTTCATAATCAAACATATTTATTGTCATATTCAAGTCCAGAGAAATGTTAGACATTCATCCTACTTGCCTCCAGCTCATCAGTAATAAGTTTTGGTCTTACAGCTATTTCTGGTAATGGTACTTATTTCTTCAAAGGCTCCAGGTAAGCTCTGCTATAAAACCCTCCTTATCACTGGCAAGTCTTGGAGTTTCTTATGTTTTTGAACATGTCAAATTGGATTTCTGACCTTGGGAAACATCCTCTCCGGTAGGTACCATCCAATATGTGCTATATATATATATATANAAATATCAGTTTTTGAGTCACTAGGAAAAAAAAAATCTGCAATGTATAATTTAAAGAAACTGGCAGATCTTCTTCTAGCACCATTTGACTTAATTCAAGTATCTAGCTGGAGTTGATAACAGAAATAAAGACACTTCCAATGAAATTCTATGCTTATAATCCCTTAAAAATACCCAAATTCAGAGAAACTTTCTATAGAAAAGAAGGAGAAGAAAAGTTAAGTTCTGTAACTGAGCTACTAAATTACAGAAAATGCTGCTCAAAAAGGTGCTTGCAACCCCATTCTCTATATTCCTGACTGTAGAATCATCAAAGAAAACAGATTTGGAAATAAATAAACAACTTTCATAATGCAAGTGTAAAAAACGGTGTTTTAAAAAAGTAGAATAACCACATAAATTGAATACCTAGAATTTGCAAATCTCTTTTAGATTTCATGGGCAATTTGAACAGTGTTGTTGTGTTGACTTTAGTGAGTCCATGTTATAAACAATTAACACAAGTCAAAAAATGTGGGCTGGGGCTCTTACACCCAAGGTCAGGCTATCCCACTACTACCTGGCTTTTTTTAGGCCATATTCTTCCACTATGAATCATCTGTGGTATGGATATGAATACATCAAGCCACCTCCTGGCTGAACCAGGATTGCAATTAAGATTTCCTTTCTCATCCCTCTGTCCTGAACTTCTTTCCCTGTTGCACAAATTTTCCATGTTCCCCAAGACAAAACTTTGTGCAGTCAAAGGGCACATTACAGACCTGAGATATTTGGGGCCTCATTAAAAATTAGGGACGCCCTCATCATCATAAAAATAAGATTTGAAATCACTGGCTATGTGTTTCTTAAAAGTATTTAGATAGGAACACAAAAAAAAGTCAACAAAAACTGTCATAATTCTGTAGATTTGGAGGATGTTAAGTGAAAAAAACAAATTGCCTTGAAAAGTTTCTGCTGAGAAATACAAATCCTTATTCTCTAGGGAATTTTCTAAGGAATTTCTAAGGTCAGGTATCCCTGAAAAAAAAAAAAATAATCTTTTTAGCTACAACAGAAGAATTTATTCAGAGGATTTGGTCTCTTCATGAATCTTATCAGGAAATAATGAGATGTAATGCCTCATAAATTATAAAACAAGCATGGGTTTTGAGGCAACGTGACTTTTGAAATGCTTGTAAGCTGTCAAAACCCCCTACTAATTCTGTTCATTTACAAGCAAAAAAAAAATAAACCCAAACCCAAAAAACAACAACAATAAAAACCAAACCAGTCAAACTCACACTTCAGGAATCGTTTATGAACAGGGCATTTTGAGCCTGTGCGGAGGCACAGAATTTTGCAGATCCAGGCAAAGACTTAGGGTCCTGTAGTTCTTAGCTACTAACATAGCACTTCAGCCCTTTAGTCCAAAATTTCCAGATGTTCAGACAGCCTGTCAGGCTGCTGCAAGCCCTTCTGTCCTGAGCGGGTGGCAGAGTTTCAGTGCCCAGCGTGTGCACAGAGGCGTGCCAGAGCGCACGCCTGGTGCGGCGGGGAGCTGCTCCGTGTGTGGTGGAGCCCCTCGAGCTCCACACCAGAAGGTCTGTAGAGCCAATCTACCACCAGGACGTGTCAGACTGGCTGTGTTTGTGCTGGCTGCTCCCCCGGCGCAGTCCTGGCATGTCTCTCCATGCCTGATGTGCTGCATTGCCCAGGTGTGCAGGGTGGAAGCTGTCACCGCACAGCCCCCCAACACATCATGAGGTGCTGGGGGGTTTGTGCCACTGCTCAGGGCAGGGGTTGTCTGTGCCTCGGTGTTTGCACTTTCATCTCTTCTGTCTCTGAAAATAGAATCCGGAGGACTTCATCGATCTAGAGACAAGTGGATATTTTATTGCTACTATCCCTCGACAGAGTAGTGCTAATTATGAAGATACATCAAGCTTGGAATAACTGAAAGAAAACCCAAAAGCAATGTGCTGAACTAATGTGGAAGTGAGGGACATGGAGTTTATTTAACTTTCACGGACAATTAAGAACAAGTAGTGTTGAGCAGAGATCTGAGTAGAAAACCAAACTTCCAACCAGGGTAACAAAAGAGCCCAGTAAGATTAAAGAGGTCATGCTGCAGACACAGAAGAAATCTGAGGACCACTTGGAGTGTTTTAAAACTGTAGCCAGGGATAATGCTTTAAGAGCTCATTGATACCTGGAAAGATAAATATTGGCTTGGGTCACTTGTGTTTTGACTGTTCCTGCTAAAATGCTTGCAAGTGAAATACTGATGTTTGTGTCTTGAGTAAATAGATACATCACCCACTGCTCAGAGTTCCCAGTTCCATTTCTCTGTATTGGAAAGCTTTATGTTTTGTTCAGCTTTCAGTTGATGAGAAAAGGTAAATTTTGTGCCTATACTGGAGCACACAGCCATGACAATGTGTGAATTTTCCAGGTGTGGCACACACAGATAGCAAGGATACATGGGGCACTGTGGGCCTGCTCCTTTGTCTAATGGTGCTTATGAAAAAACTCCAGCAATTAACATTTATGCTACTTAAAATAAAAATAAGCTGTCAGTGACGTCTTTGTAGGGTGAAGAAAGGTCAAGATAAAATGACTTGGCAGTTCCACAGATTAGATTGTCTATGGTTGAGCTATTAATTGAACTGTAGTCTCCAGATCCACAGAGACAATGTTTGTGTGCCTATTTTTTCTAACTAAATTAAGAAATTGTTTTTTTCAGAGGCTCCGTCCCAGGTTCTACAAGAGAAGACTGCTAAAGCATTTGGTATCATGTGTGTATTTATGATACAGACAAAACTATGACTACTCATTTCTTACTGCAAAACTGCTAAATTTGTTTCCATAGTTTCTCAGTATAGAAATTCCACTGTTATCTTGATGGTTTTTTTTAAGTAGGACCATTTCCTTTAGGGAAAAAAAAAACCTAAATGAAACTGTGTTTCTTTTATTAGGCTTTTTTTTCCCCCCTTCAAATGTGTTTTCAAGCTACAGTTCAACAAACTAGTCAGAATAACATAGGCCATACTACTAAAACTTCTTGATAAATGTATCAATTGTAAGCTTACAGTCAGTTTTCTGGTGTAACAGATTTCTTTTTTCCCTGCCAACTCAAAAAATACTAGGAAAAGTACCCTGTCCAGACTCTGTAGGATCTCTGTAGGAGAGTGGGGTTTAATTTGGCAGAAATTAAGTGTATGTGATACTACCTGATCTACAAGTGCAGAAAGAATAGTGGTGCCCCTGCATAACAAAGTTCATCATTCAGGTCCTATAGAGCAGCAAATATCTGTACCTCTGAAAAAGTAAATGGGCTTGAAAAAGGTTTCTGAGGGAGGTTTGCATTTCCCTTGAATGGTACAACTATTTCTTCTTGCATATAAATCATACTTGCATTTCTGCACTCACTAGATGCTCAGCTGGCACTGGTTCATCCCCTCTAGCATATTTGCATGTTCATGCCCTAGCTTTTCTGGCTTGTGTTTCCTGCAGTGAAGCTGCACCTGATTTATGGTGTATGAGAGAAGGCAAAACAGGCACAGCACACACAACTTACTAAATGATTCATAATCACATGCCAGTGTTTTCTGTGAACTTAGTACTACTATTTCAGAATGCTCCATTTCAAGGACAAGGAAGGAAAGGAAGGAAAGGAAGGAAGGGAAAAAGGGAAAAAGAAGAAGAAGAAGAAGATGAAGAAGAAGAAGAAGAAGAAGAAGATGATGATGAAGAAGAAGAAGAAGAAAAGAAAAAGAAAAAGAAGAAGAAAAAGAAAAGAAAAAGAAAAAGAAAAAGAAAGAAAAAGAAAAAGAGGAAAAGAAAAAGAAAAAGAAAAAGAAAAAGAGGAAAAGAAAAAGAAAAAGAAAAGAAAAAGAAAAAGAAAAAGAAAAAGAAAAAGAAAAAGAAAAAGAAAAAGAAAAAAAGAAAAAGAAAAAGAAAAAGAAAAAGAAAAAGAAAAAGAAAAAGAAAAAGAAAAAGAAAAAGAAAAAGAAAAAGAAAAAGAAAAAAGAAAAAAGAAAAAGAAAAAGAAAAAGAAAAAGAAAAAGAAAAAGAAAAAGAAAAAGAAAAAGAAAAGAAAAATAATTTATCTTCAGAAAGATACTCAATAGAACATGGCTTGTTCATTTTCTAGCAAGACTCTAGGCTGGTCACGTACACAGACCTTCAGGTAATTTAATAGGAAGAGGGAAGACCTAAAACATATTTTTTCCCCCTTTGGTTTCAGGAGTAGTTCAAGCAATATATAAATCAAGATTTGCTTTAGCACGTTCCTGTTTGCTTTCAATTCTCTCTCTGAAAATTACTTTTTAGCTGTACGTATCTCTTTGGGTTTCACTGTCAAAGCATGTCATTACAAAGGAAGAAATGTAACCAGTGGAAGGAAATACATAAGGGAAAAATTATTTTGAAAGCACAGGTTCAATATATGTAAACACAAATAGAAAATATTCCTCTGAATATTCCCCTGGAAACCTCCTGGAATTGGAAGCCAATCACCTGCTAGAACCAGAGCTCTGCAATGCTGTCATATCACAGAAAACAAACAAAAGGATAACATACTTCCCAGTCCCTGAGACAAAATACAGATCAGCAGAAAGTTGTGTAAATGCATCCAGTCTTGTTCTGGGTTGTCTATAAAGCTTCTTGACCTGCTAAGTCCATCCATAGGATTCAGTGCATACCTGAATAAGCACAGAAGAGAGGGGTTCATGAGATAAAATAGAAGTACCGTAGAATTCAGCCTACTAATTTAAGTGGCCCACACAGCAACCTCAGATCAGCAGTCCTTTCATTGTGACATCTGTCGCTTTCAACACTGAATCTGGAGAAGCAATGCTATTTATTTTTTTAAAAGAAATGTCAAGAAATTTGAGTCAGACGGTTTCTTTCCTTAAACAAGAACTGTTTGGGTGCTATGGATTATCTGCTAACCTGAGGGTGCAGCCAAGGGTGTTCAGGACCCCTCAGATGTGCCCAGCATGGGACTTTTGTTGTAGGTCCTCATGTCCCTGGACTCTTGGAGAAGAGCCACCAAAGGCTGCTCTCCTTGCACCACTCCCTGCAGTGCCCCCATGGACAACCTTTAACACCTTAACATCACCAAATTGCAAAGGGCCTAGCCAAAGGAAAAGCTGGCATGCTCAGGGGTAGGATATTCTTTCCAGTGGGTATTTTTGGAGCTGGTTACGTCCCCCATTCAAGATGCCCTTTGCCACTACCCACAGGAACATCTTTCTAATATTGTCCTAAGTAGAAAAAGGCCCCATGTCAGTGCATGTGTATCAAATCACTCACTCATCACTCAAATGGTGTGTATTACACCATTAAATGGCTGCAATACATGAGAGTTCATAACCACAGACTGGCACTCTGTGTGGCAGCTCGTGCTGCAGTTACTCAATTTGTACATGATTCCACACAGTGCTATCATCAGTCATTTCCTCCAGCAATCACTAGTATAGGCTAGGAAAGAATAATTCTTTCCTTGCTAGAGATTCAAAATCTGAACTATAACTGATGGAGTGCCAGTGCCACAAGAAAGCCTGAAATTTGTTTATTCCATGTTATATTGCTGTTAAATCTCACTTCCTGTTCTGATTATGGTTCTATTGTGTATTAATCCTATATTATTATTATTAATAATATCATTATTATATACTGCATCTATTTTTATTATATAGCTTAGGTTCCAATATATGTTTCGAGACACAGGTGAGTACTGCTACAATGAAATAGGAAATGATCCCTAATTAATAAAATGGGTACTATTACCTTAAAAAAGTTCATTATTTCACTATTTCACTTCCTTGGGAGACTCTTCCCATGTCCTATACTTTACAAGGGGTTTTGGTTTTGTGCTTTGTTTTGCATTACTTTTTCTGCATTACTGGTTTTATTATCAAAGTCTTTAATAAATTTTACTTTCTCATGGGCTTTTGATGGTCGAGGTCAGTACTTCAAACTCTAAACTTGGTTATGTTAAGGACATTGAGCCATTCATTCCATCAGTTAGGAAATTATTTAATATTTATGTAGAGTCCTAAACCAGGGGCTCTTAGCTTGAGTTGAAGTGCAACTGGCTTCAGAGATAATCCAGTGCTGTGCTGAAATGACCCTTCATCAACTTGAATGATCAGAGGAGAAATGAAAACCCTAAAAAAGCTTAAGATGAAAACAGTGAATAAGAATTATGCTGGGAATGTTCCATTAAGAAACTTGGAGTTATTCTCATCACACAATATAGTATTTCTTATGAGAGTTAATTAGAAGTTGATTTGTAATTCTTCAAATCTCTCAAAATGTTAATATTTTATAAGGTCTTTTCCTACTGAAATGCCACAAACCCTTTTCCCTGCTATGCAAATTAAGTATATACAGATTTCCAGCAAGGAGGCAGCTTACTGACTTTCATTCTGTGAGTCTGTGGGGAAATAAAATCCCCAAATAATTATGTTGTGCATGGAAAAGTGGGTAAGCAAAGAAACAAGAAAAAAAACAGCAGGGAAAATATCTCTGGGTACTAAATTCTTCTTAACACTTCTATTACTTGAAGAAAAAAACTAAGACTTAAACCTTGACCCAGTTGCAAGATGGACCCAAGTTCTGCAAACAGCTAACAGCTAATATGTTTCAGATGAACGTGCTTATAAAGTACAAACAAAATTCAGATCCATACTCACAAACTACTGCTAATATTCAAGCTGATTATATATTTCACTCAGGTGTTGGAGGCTTTACCCCTGCACGAGCAAGAGTTGAAATCTCTCCTCAGCAATGATGTGTTTAATCATACTTACCCTGGCCTTCCTCGTGTTGCCTGTCCCCCCTCCCATGCTCAGGACTGGCGCTGTGACCTGACAGCCTTCTGGGGTTGCAAACCAAAGCGGGAGCTTTCCAGCTGCACCTGGAAGACCTGACTCCAGCCAGCTTTCTAACAGTTATCAAATAACTGTGCAGTGCATGGGAGAAGGATGCAGCTTCCAGCAAGGACAAACCTCCGCACCCACAGAGAAAAAGAACAGTTTTCCCTTGTGCTGAGGACTTGGTGCTTTTACTGCAATTTCCCAGACATCTTTGCATTGCAGAATCACTCATCTGTATGCACAGAAGATTTATTAAGCCTTTTTTGTTCTCTTTTTTTTTTTTTTTTTTTTAACAAACCNNNNTTTTTTTTAACCAAGAAGCTACTTTCATGCATGAAAATGGTCTGAAAACATAGGTTATTTGAAAAACCTCAAATGGATTGAATTTCAATGGAGGTATAATGCACTGTGGAGTAAATAAAAAGATGTCTTACCTATAATGTGCAGGTAATAATGCATGTACCACAGACAAAATCAGTAAAGATGTCCTTGTATGCACAGGATATTGACCTTGATTCAGCAAATTTCATCAGTACATACAGAACTAAACCAAATGAATAAATCCTCTGTGAAACTAATCATAACTTTGAAATTAGACATCTATTTAAACGGCTAGCTGAGTCTCCCTAGAGAACTACCAAAAAAAAAAAAAAAAGAGCTTCCTTTCATGACTGCTTTTCTTATGTATTTATTCCACTTACAGAATGGGATTCAATTCTGAATGGTAATGTTTTTAAAAGTCTCTTTCCTTGCTTTATGATTGTACCTTAAAGATGCCAATATATTTAATAAATCAAGATTAAAACCAAAATCCTGGTGTTTGCAGAACTATGTTTACCTGTATTTACCAGAATTTCTGTGGCTTTGCTAATGTTATGAAGTAGATTAATGGACAAGGATGTGGAATCAATTTTTTCTGAGCTGCAGCATTGTGTATCTACTGAATAATTCGTTCAGGCCAGCTTTACTGGCAAGCCCTTCTCTTCATCCCTACGGAAAATGAAACTGCTTCCACTTAAAAAAAACCCCAAACTATTGAAGTTACTCCTGGGCTTGTAATTAATTTCTGGGTTTTATTACAGAAATCCCAAACTTTTTACCAGCTTCTCTAAAGCCAGATGTTCCTGGCAAAGGAGCGTGTTCTCTGAGCCCACAGCTGATTGAAGCCATGCTGGGATGTTATAATCCTGTTTTGGCTTGCTTTCCTTGCCAAAAGAACCCCAGGGTCACTAATTGTCCTGATAAACATCTCTGTCCCGATAAACATCTCTTCTGAAACTTTTATTTTGAAAGCAAATAATAAATAAAAAATGACCTACCATCCTAAAGCATAAAATGATGTGCAGTGGTGCTACTGCTCATTAAAAAAATCACTTTGGCTTATATCAAATGAATAATCATTAAATACATTTACATGACTGCAAAAAGATATACAATAAAGGAAAATTTGGGAACTATGAGGGGAAAACACTGTTCTTAAAAGCCTAAAAATGCAAGACCTAATCATTTTCCAAGTAATGCAGCAACTATAAACTTGCTCACCGTACATCTTTTCTGAAGAATTACATGGGAAAAAAAAAATTGAATAGGATAGATACATTTACAGCCTAAATCAGGAATTGAAAATAATGGTTACCAAAAAGCAATGTATCTTTCATAAAATGTAGAAGGACATCTACTGTCTCATCAGGGATGGTTTATCATGTATTTTTATTTTTGTGCACCTATTTCATTTATAATTATAACTCATTCATTTCTCATTCATTTCTCACTCATTTTGTATTGCTGCAGCTAAAGGTTCAGCCAGCCTAAATGCAAGTAAATAGAATTTATGCATATCTAATCTGGGTGATAACCAATTTTTCACTTGTGTGAATATCAAACGGGTAAACACATACACACTTCTTTCTTTACCAATGTATCAGTGGATATGACTATCAATAGCATTATATTAAAAATTATATTAAATATTAAGGAAATTTAAAATAAAAATGTATACAGTGAATAACGATTTCACTCTTCTAACAGTATAACAGATCTGTGAAGCTGTAGGTGCCTTAAAGACATGCAGATATCTTCAAATGAGACAGTTATCTCGTACCAAATTAGTCTTGTCATATCCTTGGCACTTCAAAAACCTTGGGAGAGGGCTGCTGTCTTACAAATGCCAAGGCAATAAAGGTAACCCTGACCTTCTGCATAAACCACGTCAGCAGAAGCGCGTCGGCGTCGCGAGCAAACCCCGGGAGAGCCCTCCAGGGGTGATTAATTCTGAGCCAGGAGCCATAACTCTGATGAGCCTTTAATACAGTAAACCAACAGAAGCAGTTAAGGGCATTGTCTGAGAGAAATGGAGAGGAATTTAATCAAGTTGCTAATATACTTTGACCGGGACTCTCAGGTGCTCTTAAATGGAGAGACAGTCTTAAAGGGATTGAGACATTTCACCTCATGGCTCTTAGGGGGCCAGTTACTCTTACAACCCTGGTGAAAACAGAGTGCAGTGGCTTGGTAGGCATCCATCACTTCTACAAGGAAAAATGATATTTCGCATTCTCTTTATTCAGTTTGGGTTACATGTTGTGACCTGATGAAGGACAGAGGGCAGAAGGGCTGTGTTCGGAAGACTAATGTAGTTTAGCAAAGTAAATTTCCCCTCCTACAGTCAGTATTCCATGGAGAATCCTGCCCAGGGAATATCTGAGCTACAGCCTCCTCCTTATTGCTAAAAAAGATTTTGCAACTGAACAAAAGACACCAATAGGGACTGTGCAGGCAATGTGTTGCCTCTAAGACTGAAAGCACTGGAATCCTGAAATGTGTCAGCACTGCACATCCAGAGCCCCAGCACCCCTCTGGGTTGCCAAAAGCTTATGGGCTAAGGTAATAGCTGCATTCATTTATACTTATTAACTAATTGTGCTTGGATCTTAATGCCCAAAGATGAAATATTCTCATCTTATTCCATGCTGGCAACAGGAGAGTGGCATGGAAAATGATTCATAGCTGTCAGGAACACTGAACTACATTAAGACAGACATATTTTGTAAATCCACTGACATCTCTTCACTAATTCAATGAGAAAATATATTCAGGTATGCAAAACCAGCCAGCAGTCATTCACTGACATTGGCAGTATATGAACAACAGGCAGACCTAGAGACACTTTCTAGAGCGTTCTATGCCTTTTGTTAGAAGATGCTATCGATCCCAATGGACTGTGAATGAGAAGGGGATTTTAAAACAGGTCTATTTCTGTTCTTGGAGTAATTTTCTAATTAAATTGGTGCATCTTAATCAAATTATTTTATCTTCTTCTCCAATGAACACCTTGTTGGTATCTTTAGATACCAATGACTCCGTTCTTTCTAAATACAGCATTGTCTCAAAAAATAACTGCATGTTGAATCACAAAACATGTACTGAAGTCAGTAAGTGTTAAAGTCATTGGCAAAATTTTCCACTAAGATCTACAGTAATTGAGCTCTATGCAAGCAGTCTCCATGTGACTTCTAAAATATTCCAATAATATTATGGAAAGAGTTAGACATTTGCTAGAAGGTACATGTGTGCTGGGTACAATGCTCAATATGCAATTAATAGTGAAGAAATACCATTTGTAGTATTTTCCTAATGAAGTAAACTGGACTCTGCACTATTCAATGGGAAATTTCTGGTCTTTCCCAAGGAGAATTTTCAGTTCACAGTTGCAGGGAGTTGAAGCTTAGCATGGCAAGAAGAAATAGTCTGGGACGGTGATGGATGGCTATAGAGACATTGGGAGAAAATGATTTTGTTCACCATATAAGTCCAAATCCTGCAAGCACCATATGAGTATACAGCTTCTCTACCACAGAAGAGGTTTCCTGCCCGACCTCCTATTTCTGGATTTTCCCTGTGATAAAGCAGGTGTTCACTGAAGTAAACTTAGTCAGAGATACAAATACTCAAGTGATTACACTCTGATAGATATTCTAAGTCGTGATGAAAGTTTTCTGTAGGATGTTGGTGCAATAGATGCTTGTGTTGGCTCTAGTAAGTACTGACTTTCCAGTTTCAAATAGTTTTTAATGATATTTGATTTTCATGTTGAGCAATATGACACAAAAATCAAAGTATCTGTGAGGGATTTCCTCTCATTTTGCATCAGGAAAGGGAAAGAAAGTTTAGATCATGTTGATAGGACCAACATGATCTATAGTTTGTAGTTTGTGTTCTGAAAAAGAATGAATTAATAATTGTGGAAATGAATTTTAGATTAATTTCAGTGACTCCATAAACCATCAAAATGGCATACAGCATCAGCAAGAATAATTTCTGCTGAGTAGACTGTTAAGAAATTAGCAGAGATTCTAGAAATATTTCTTTTCAAATATACCAAGAGCTGAATGAAATCTGGTTCTTGCTGCCTCTGCAGAAATAAAAGAGCTTCTCTCTTCAACTACATTGAATAAATAGGGATGTGAAAAATAGATAAGTTTGAATGCTTATCTTCCTACTATCTACATAAATATGATCTTATCTATTTTGATTTTTAGAGATAATATTATCAGATTGTGTTTAAAGCATATGATTTCTGCAAGGAAAGGTTAGACTGCTGCCAAAATAAATCTTCTCTTAATCATGCCTACCCAGGGGTATACAAATTGTTTGCAGATGGGTTCCTTGTTCTCAATACTCGAACCTGAGAGTAACATTGTACATAATGGTATATGTCATATTTCTACACTGGATTTCAGTTTCCTGAATTACTTGGTCACCTACAGATTTTGGTCCCACATCTGACTCTATCACCATTAGGAGCAAAGACTCACAATAATCATCATCATCATCATCATCATCACTCAAATCTGCCTTCAATTAAACAGTCTGGTTCAATTCGTAAGTTCATCCACTTAAAATCAACTTCTACTTCTGCAATATATCAACGGGATTAGTGTTTATGTTGAAATATTTACTTGTAGTAAAGTTGTGTCAAAAATCATTCAGAGGTCATTAAAAAAATTAAAGAGAAAAGAGTCATAAATATGTTAAGGCATGAAGCATTTTAAGCAGGACAGACAGCTGAACCATTAAAGGCTGTCACAGGATCACAGAACATGCTGAGTTGGAAAAGACCCACAAGGATCATTAAATCCAACTTCTGGCCCTGCACAGGACCTGAGAGTATTTTCTAAATTCTTCTTGATTTCTGTCAGACTTGGTGCTATGACTGCTTCCCTGTTCCAGTGTCCAAATATTCCATTCATACTTTTTTTTTTAAATAAAAGTAGATATATATACACCTAACTTCCAGAGTCTTTGAAAGAATACTGGCCGTCTCTCCAATTTTCATGTGTGGTCTAGACCGTGATCACTTGCAGTAATCACACATGGTTATCAAAGTGTACTTCCATCTCTGTCTGATGCCATTAAATCATCCAAAACAAAGTCAACTTCCTTCCTCCACAGAAATGCATCAACATGCCCTATCTGAAGAAACACTGAAGAAAGAAGCACTGAGAAGCCTCTGGAAGGACTTTGGTCTGAAAACTAAGGATGTTTAAGGACAGCAACCACTGGTTTTTGAGGTAGATAAATCCTAAGAGTGTGCTCTACATCCTGGAGTTTGCTAAGACCTGATCTTAAAAGCAGTGGGACTCTCGAGTTGCTGGAGATGCATCTGTAATCACTGGCATCATCTGGAACGATTCCATGTGGGCCTGTGGATCTTGCTGTGGCAGCAGCAGCTCACTCTGGTTGAACAGGTTCTGCAGCCATGCCTAGGGGAATGTGACCATGGCAGCTCTGTCCCTGTCGCCTGCCCAACCTCCCATCTCTGGATTTCCCCTGCCTGGGCAATCCCAGAACATCACCTCTCCACATCCCTGCGTTCCTGTTTGACACCCATGAGGTTCTGGACTTGCTTAAGTCTTTGGGCATACTGATTAGAAGCAAGTGCATGATAAACTTCAATCATCTTTGAGTAACAAAGTGTTACTGGCGTTAGTCAGTACTGCCAGCATGGGTTAGGTTGTTTGTGTGGCCAGGTAGAGAAACAGAAAGTTCACCATAGTGTCACTTTGATAAATTGGACAGAAATGCCCTACAGACCTTCCACTGTACAGACTATGTATGCTGTGCACAAGGGAATTGGCATTCCCAAGACCAGAAGAACAAAGGAAGAAAATGGATTGAAATAGAAAAAAAAACAAAACAACAAAACCCCTCAAAGCTTCAATAAATAGGGCCCTTCATGAAGGTATAAATTCTCAACAAGGACTAATGTGCTAGCAATGCTCTTAGCATGCTCTGGAGCACTGACCTACAGCTTGTCTTTCCTCCAGTATATTTTAACTAGTGATTCAAAAGAATATTAAGGTCTGGAAGCAAAAAATCTATGAATTTGAGGAAAGCTATAGTAACATGATTAACATGGCATTCATTGTGTTATGCTTAGTATGAAGAATAAGATGAATCTGCTCTTCATTTTTATCAGTCACATCAGGCAGGATTTGTGTGAGGAACGTGCTGAAATTTAACATAACATTTTATTATTTTTCAACTGGCTGTGCTAGGGAGTAACTCAGACAACAGTAAAGACCAAAACAGAACCAACCAATCAAACTAAGAAAAAAAAACCCCACGCCACATCCACCTACATGCTTATATATATCCATACTTACATATATATGTATAGTTATGTATACAGAACCACGTATATGAAAATAGATTTAAAGTAAATATTTCCTCAGGCTACTGGAATCTGTAGCAATTAATTAGCTACAAAGCTCTCTAATCTTGCCCAAAATTGGAAAAAAAATTGAGCCAGAATGATTTAGACAACTAAGCCAAAAGAGACACGGAGAAGAGAAATACAATTGGCAGGAACTACATTTTCATTTTCTTGATACCATGAGTGAAATTTCTGTTCTAAAAAAAAGAGAATTTTTTTTTTTTTAAATGAGTTATTTAAATTGAAGCATGGCTTGGTCAAGTACCAGCAACTAAATGAAAAATTAATTGAGGAGGATCTGAGGACAAACCATTTTCAAGTGATACAATTCATAATGCATGTACCTGTTAAAAATGGCTTTTAAGTTAATTATTAGTACTTCACATATAAACCTACTGATTTCGTAACTCATTCTCTCATTTATATATATACTTCACAGTGTATATTTGTTAATTCATATATTAACACTTCACACTTTCTTTTCTTTCTTCTTTTTTTTTCTTCTTTTTTTTTTTTTTTAACCCTGTATTGGAGGTGTTGTGAATTGAATACAAATCTTACCTTATCTTTGAAAGAAACAAGAATATTTTTCTTCTGACACTTTGATCACAATATTTCTCAGATTGGAGGCACATAGCTTTCCATATGATTAAAGATATGTCAACAACATTTATTTGAATGTTATCACTACATTAGGCTAGCATCAGGATAATCATTAGGTATGATTTATAGAAGCATGAGATACAGCCTTTTTCAGGAAGAGATTTTCTTAGCAATACTACACAATACATCATTTTAATGTGTACAGCTCAGTATACATACCTAAACATTAACACCTTGTCACTCTAGGTAGTTTATTGCAATTAATTCTATCCATTGTTAAGAATGATGATTAACTAATTTGTAATTATCAGCTACTCAGATCTATTTTTATGTAACTCTTATTACAGTATGGATTAAAAATTAAGTTGCATTCATGTGAAAATTTGCATAGGAAATAGAGGACCAAAATTAACCTCTAATTAAAGTTGACTGAAGGAAAGAATGCCATTATTTATATTTTAGTTTATTCTGAAGTCTTAATCTGTGCTCTAAGTCTGCACTGAGGTCAGTAAATGTACTTCTCTATGTGTCCCAGTACTCAAATCCCCAGTTGTTTGTACTGGTGATGTTGTGAGATGTAGCTTTTTCCTTTCCATTAAAAAACTGAGTGCTCTTCTATCAGCCACATTGGATATGACCTAAACAATGTCAGAGACCAAACTCTCGCTGCTCTATCAGAAGAAATGAATGTTTTATCCATGTAGAAAATATTAAATATTTTTCCTCCAAATACTTTGGCTTTATTTCCTGGTTTTGCAGCTGCCTTATCTGTTATTCAAGCGGTAGTATTTGCAATCTTTATTTTCACAATGCCTGCTTAACACAATGAAATATTGCCCTTGGTTCTTCTGTCAGCAAAAAAACCCCAACGTGATAATGGTTAACCATCATGAGACAATTAACTTGTCTCTTGAATTGCAATATAAAATACAGATATGCCTGTCATGTTCAGTGAGGACAAAGTTCAGAATGAAGTGTGGAAGTAAAACAAGGAAACAAGCTCTTAACATGTCTGTCTGAATGGACACAGCAATGTGAGAGGCTTCTGCAGGGAACCTTACTAAGGAAGTGCCTGCCCTTTCCCCTTCCCCCTTCTGCTTTTGCCCCTCCATCTATTGTCTAGGTGCAGGCTGGATAATATTAACACAGAAATCCAAAAATCCACTTTCACTTCAGTATAGGTGACTAGAGAAAGTCATGTTAGCCAGCAGAGCTGTGACAATGTGCTGTGCACAGGATATCATCACAGAAGAACTGAAAAATTGAATGTTCACTGCTGACAGGACTTAAGGAATACATGAAAACATACATATGTGACTGAAAGTTGCTTTGAGCTCTGTGGTTCCAGAAGTGAAAATGTATGAAAATAATATGATGAAAATGAGGAACACGAAGGAACAAGATAAAGGATAAAACTGTGCCTGCTCACCCCCCACTAAAAAAAAAACCCAAACTCATTTTAAGTGGTATGGCAGCACTTGGCAGAAGTGTGGTTTAAGCACAAACCATATTCCAACATGAACTAGAAACCCTGGCTTTGCCTCTGACTCACACAGAGAATGAATTCTCATGAGTGGTTTTATTTTTGTGTTTCATTGATCATTTCAGGTCCATCTGTCTTTCCCCTCTCATCTGTTCAAAGCTGAGATTTTGCCATGGTTAGCAATTTCTTTAGGATACATTTACAAAGGCACTGAGGGACTTCCCTACTTCCTGCCAGTATACATCCATACTTCTCTCAGTCACATAAACTTACTATCATCTTTGGGGGTGTTTTTGTTTTTGTTTTTGGTTTTTTTTATAGAATTGAGCTTTCTCTGCAGCAGCATTTACAGCAAATATTTGGTAGTTTATCATTTACTCAAAAATTTCCAGTTTTTATTTCTAGGGCAGTGTCAGGCTATCTATATCACGTTTGCTCCTTAGAACAGATGGGCTTCTAATTAGAAATTGCATTTTACCTGTATTTCCTATTCAGATACATGGGAGGACTGTTTGCCATGGGAAGGATCCCAGACTTGGGCTGTAGGAAGGAGTGGCAGAGGCAAAGCATCATGAATTGACCTCCAGCCCCCTTCCTCACACCTCTGTGCCTCTCGGGGGGAGGAGGAAGAAGAGGCCTAAGTGAATTTGAGACAGAAAAGGAGGGCTGGAGAGAAGGTGTTTTTAGTTTTGTTTTTATTTCTCACTATCTCACTCTTATAATTTGGCTGTGAATTAATTTTCCCAAGTGGAATCTACTTTGCCTGTGATGGTAATTGGTAAGTGATCTCCCTGTCCTTACTTTAATCCTTGAGCTTTTCCATTCTTTTTCCTCCCCATCTTGCTGATGAGAGCGTGAGAGAGACTCTGGCAGCCAGATAAAGTCAAGTCACCACAGCTGAGAAATATCCAGATCTGATTACAGGAAATGACATTTCTGGAGACACCTAAACTAATGGTTGATGGAAAAACTGAGATCTAATGAGCAAAAAGCATCTGAAAACTGTGCAAGGAAGCTTAGGTAAATTTGAGAATTGCCACTAGAATTTGCAAACTGAATGGCACAGAAAAGGAGTTTCCAAAATTGATTGTGAGGTTAAAACTTTCTTCCTGCTTCCTGCTTCTTCCTTCTTCCTGCTTCTAAGGTAAAGTAAATACTTCTAAGTAAATACTGCAAATTCCCTGACTACTTCTTCAATTTCCAGAATGTTTAAATGTGTGAGTTTTGCATGTCTGCTGTACTAGCCAGGTAGCTTTTAACTGTAGAGGAAAGATGAAAGGTATCTATGATTCAGTGAAAGGGCTGTAAGGGCAGCAGGCGTAAGCACACCACATCTCCAAACACAGGAGTGGCTGCAGGTTTTAATGGCTGAAATTCCACAGCTTCCCACTTGTGTCACTATTCTCTTTAAAATGCAAGCTATACATGTCTAACTGTGATATTTTGGGTCTGCAAAGGCGTTTTTCACAACGAGCAATTTGCCTTTAGTTCAGCAAGAAGTGTGCAGCCTCCTCAGGGTTTTACATCTCTTGGACTGGACTGTGTGGGGATTTGAGCCCCTGGCTGGTCAACTGGAGTAAAAGAAAGGGGTTTTGCTGGTTGGCCAGTGAAGTCAGCATCTGATTCAGCTGCAGGGAGAGCCCCTGGCTGACTGGCTGGTGACAGAAGTGCACTAGACTATTTTCAGGAATGGAAATACATTTCTTTAGCACAAGCACAGGATCAGCTCACATTATTTGACACACGTTGGTCTATGCCACACGTAAATGATGAAATTTTCTTCTTGAAACAAAATCCTAGGTAAACTCTGAATACCACAAAACTGTAAAGCCTAAAAGGGATACACATGGTGCTCATGAACCATCCCATGGTTGATCAAGACTGTCTTATATACGTGTTTTAAATTGTGAAGACTTTAGTCTTTCCCTTAAAAGTGACCAAGAGTTGTATAGAACATTGTGGAATTCATTAGAAATTAAAGCAAGTAGACATAGATTAAGAATATTTTGATGGTTCTTGAGCTATTTTATACCACTCAAGGTACAGGGAGCTATAACCTCAAACTGACTTAGGTCGCTTGTGAAACTGGTGAAAATGGAGAGCTTCAGTCTTGTATTTCATGAGAAAACAAATTCACTTCTGTGTGATAACAATCCTCCTGGGCAAATGAGCTGATTGACCCCAGTCACTGCTGACTTCTGTGAGAGTTGAGGACAGTGATCGCTCTCTCAAAACCAACATTCAAAAAAATTACTGCTTTAATGGGTTTTCCCCAGTAAAAATAGCTGTGAAATGAGTCTTGTGTATTGCAGGTAACCTGTGTTAAATACCCAATGCAAGCATGATGAAACATAGAAAAGTCTGCTTTAAGATTTATCAAAACAGGAACCTAAAATTAAGTATGGGAAAAGCTCCACTTAATTTTCAGTAGTAAAAGGAGAAATCTTAGAGGCACACTGATTAGGCTGTAAGTCTAATCCTTTTACTCTTAAGAAAAACCTCGTGCAATAGTCTGCTTGTTTCATCACCAGACATGCTGCTGATTAAAACCAGGAATAGCCCAGGATGTATTGTGTAAAACCTCCATTCCTCTGTAGGTGAGCATAAGTCCTTGGTCTTTCCTATCTCAGAATAAACAAATGTGAGCACTTTCAGCAAACAACCTATTAAATGGCTTGAATTTCACCACACAATTTCCTAGGCATTTAGGGGAGACTGATATTTGTTTCTTTTTCCTTATCTACTCTCACTTTCCCAATTTTAAAGAGATTAGCCAAAAGGTCGCATTTTACAATGGCAGTATTGATAAAGGTTGACTGTCTTCCTTTAGAACTCTTCAAATTTCTGTAGGATGTTTAATTTTTAAACAGTGGTTAAATAAGCAAGAATTTTAGTATCAATTTCCAGATATTTGATCATGCTTAAAGCTAATTAAACTGCATACTCAAGATATAAAACAAAAGTAATGTCATTAATGTGCAAAGGGGAAAAAGATGTTCTTTGGTCATCCCTGAATTGGTCAGACAGATTAGATGATCACTTGAAGTCTTGTCCAACCAAATTGTCCTGTCCTATCCTATCCTATCCTATCCTATCCTATCCTATCCTATCCTATCCTATCCTATCCTATCCTATCCTATCCTATCCTATCCTATCCTACCATCTCACATAAAAGGTATGGTGGATTTTCACAAGTCTACATAAAATCTCCTGATTGCAAATCTTTCCTAAAAAAAGGTATGATTAGGAAACTGCCGTTAGAGTTTTCAGTTACACTACTGTATTTTAAAATCATAAAATTAGGGCTGTTGTCTTCTCAAATGCATCAAGGTCAAGCAATATAAAAGAGCTTTAGAGAATCTACTACTCTAGGAGAGTAATGCATAAAGATATGCTGTAAGGTGTCAGACCGCTTTTGTGAGGTCAGAAAACAATCATGGAACAGGACTCTCTGTAAGGGAAATATAATCGAACTTTCTGAAAGAACATCATTAGAAGTTTTGAACAAACATTCAAAATTGACTTTGACAATATAAATAAGGCAACTTCATCTTTTAAAAGACTTCTAAATCGAGACCTACTTTTTTCTGCCTACCTTTATTCATTAATTAAATGGTCTTTTATTTGATCTCAGGCCAGCTTGGCTTCTGTATCCACTTTCCACAAAATAATGCTGAAATTTTATTTGTTTAATAATTTTATTGCTTAATGTGAGAACTTGAAACATTAAAACTTCTCTGCCCGAGACCTCAAGCAGCCACATTGCTGCAGGGTGAGAAGTTACCATGTGCTGGCAAATCCATAATAAATATCTATTTGAATGCTCTTAGCCTGTGGCAAATGCAGCGTAATTTAAGTTACCATGAAAGAAGACTAGGCAAACTCAATTTGTTTTACATTTGCCATGGGCTAAAAAAAATCACTGTGGACAGTTGCTGTAGATCAGCTGCTGTATTTATGAAAACAATTCTTTTGTCAGTATGACTGCTGTGAAATCAGGGAACGATCAGGACAGAAATCTGTAATTCTGGTATTGCAGAACACAAGTATCCAGGTAGTCTATGAAGTCATCATTCTCTCAGTGTGAAATACTAGAACAAATATATTTGATGGAAAGAAAAAGAGTTTTGGAGAGGAGTTGTTCATGGTGGGTGTTGTTACATTTTTAACTGAAGCCAGAATAGTTCTTATATTGCCAACCAAACATAAGAAAAACAAAAACAAAACCACAGACATCACTTTTGACTTTTCAAATAAAATGACAGATTTATAAGGGTAAAGAATGGAATTGTATGAAACACCAACTTTTCCTTCCTGGAAATCAATGGAAATGTGCCAGTGATTTTACTGGGAGCAAAGGTGCTTTCTGTCCAGTGTCTGTTTCTCGATTCTCTCTGTTTTGCTCAGCACTGCACGGACATTCATGTTAAGCATGCTCTCAGAGTTGCAGCCTCCTGAAGTGTAAAAATAGTGCAGTTGTCACCTTTCTTGCTGTCATGTAAACACATTCTTAATTAACAGATCAGACAAACTATTCTATAGAAAAATTCTACCATGTGAGGCAATGTAATTTTGTCTGTAGGAGGCCACGAAGATGGCTCAGTGGGCTGGAGCACCTCTCCCGTGGGGACAGGCTGACAGAGATGGGATTGCTCACCCTGCAGAGAAGAAGGTTCTGGAGAGACCTCATGGCATCTTCCAGTACCTAAAGCAGGCCTCCAAGAGAGCTGGGGAGGGACTTACTCCAAGGGAAGGTAGTGATAGGAAAAGGGATAATGGCTTTAATCTGAAAGAAAAGATTTAGTTTATGTTATGAGGAGGAAATTCTTAGTTAGAGGGTGGGGAAGCACTGGGACAGGTAGCTCAGAGAAGCTGTGGCTGCCGCATCCCTGGGAGTGTTCAAGGCCAGGCTGGATGGGGCCCTGAGCAACCCGGGCTTGGGAAAGGTGTCCTTGCCCCTGGCAGAGGGGCTTGGAACTAGAGGATATTTAAAGTCCCTTCCAACCCAAACCATTCTGTGGCTCTGTGGTTTTATGACAATAAAAGAGATTTCAGCAAAAAACCCCATTGGCTAAACAGTTTTTCTCCTCATGTTTTTTATATCCTTTCTGTACTGTACTCACAGAGAAACTTCCTCTACTATGCATAAGTGTGGATCAAATTTTCAAATTAACTGATAATGTTCATCTATCACAGCAGGCACATGCAACTCTTAGGTGTTGGTCTCTTCTATAAACATATTGTATACAGAGGATATTGTGTAAGCATACCAGAAATTAAAGGAGTTTTTAAATACTATGAACAAAAAGATGATATGGTTAGAGAGGCTTACAACATGAAAAATGCCCCACACCTTCTGCAAAGCTGGAAGGAAAATTATTGCTGAGGACAACTACACACTGATGTCTGTAAATTATATTTAGATCAAAGGCATTTCAACTTCAGTCAGCTCAGGAGTGGACAAAACCAGTTTAACCATCTAGGACTTGTACCTATAGCATACTTCTAATCTCTCTGCCTTTCAGTTTCCTAGTCTGTATAAAGAGAATATTATTTCATTAAAAAACCTGGAATATTTGTTATGAAAGAGCAAAATGTTCAATGAGAAAAGATGATCCTATCCAAGAATGAGAAGATAACTACTAGGCTGTAGAGAAAGAGTCATTTTTCTGTCTTTTTCTGCAGCTATTTTTCATTCAGTGTGTGACAGCTTCAGCGGGATGTAGACAGTCCCCTCAAGCTGCAACATCCATAAATGAATGTTTGCAGTACTTTCCTGGATACAAAGATTATCCTCGAGCAAGGAGAAATGATGACTGAGATACGTCACCTCCCGATGTGACTAAATAAGCTATTTGTCACTTGAAGCGAGGGCTGGTTGGGAACAAAATACAACAGCAGGGCTGGGGGTTGGGAGGGGAGGGAAATGTCTCACTACAATTTATTTACAAGTCCACAGAGCAGGGAAAAATTAGTAAAACTGCCCATTTCAAATTTTCTGTTGGAAACCAGGAGGCCTGTTGCAGGTTGCATTTTGCCAATTCTTTCTTATTTGCCTAAACCTTTTAAACTAGTCCTTTAAAAATTCATGATGCAAGTTTAGTCATATGATTTGAAGTTAAGTTTGAGGACAGTATTAACTATTAGTTAATCATGATGATGTGTGGCTAGAAAGTAGGAGAAGGTCTGAGGATTTTATGTGTTTCACATCTATTTCTTTTGGTACAGTTTGTTATAAGGCACTGGCAAAACCAGGATACTGAAAAGGATGATATTCAAGCTTGATTTTGTCTCATTTTTCCCGCAAAACTTCTCCAATATAAGTCCTTTCCACAAGCTACAGTTCTTCACAAACTGCTCTGGTATAGATCCTTCTCCTTGGGCCCCAGTCCTGCAGGAACACACGGTTCCAGCATGGGTCTCTCTCTTTTTTTTCCTGCCAGAAAACTTGCACTTGTGTGGGCTCCTCTCCATGGGATCCCCCTCCGGCAGCAGCCCCCCTCATTGCACCTGCACTTCCTTCAGATCCCCCTGCTCTGGAGTGGGATTCTCCAAGGGCTGCCGTATGGAGATCTGCCACACTGCGGTCCTCCATAGGCTGCAGGGAAATGCCAACTCCGTCGTGGTCTTCTCCAGGAATGGCAAAGGAACCCTTGCTCTGGCACCTGGACCATGTTCTCCTCTATGTCCGGCACGGGTCAGCTCTGGCCACTTCTCAGACACTGCCCAGCAGCCCCAGCCAGACCCCGGGAGCCTTCATCCAGCCCCCTGCAGTCCAGTGATGCCCTGCCTTAACAGTTCAACTGACTGAAAACCATGGGAATACTTGTGAAATAGGTTTGGGTCTGCATTTCCAAATATATTTATGCTGGAGACGATAGAAAGATGAATTCCTTCAGAGTAACAGAGAAGAGTACTTTGCTGCAAGATAAATGCAGCTTAAGCCAATGTGATTATATCTTGATTATATCTTAAGATGAACAAAAGCAATGAAATGTGACCCTATATTAAATGAAAAATTCTCTTGGATAAAATTTTTAAAATATTCTAGGGACAAATCTAGAAAACTCTTCACATTTTTCATCCTCCCTCACCTCAATGCACAAACCTTCTGTCTACCTTTTGTGATTCTCAAATATTTATTGCATCTGATAGTGGTTCTCTAAAAAGCAGATGATCATCTCTTTGGGACATGTGCCAGACTCGCAATATCCCAAAAACTTTAGTGCATAAGCCTTATGAAGTGTTGCTGGCACTGGTGGCTGAGGCACTTAATTTAATGAGATGGGCTTGCCATTGCTGCAACTGCTAAATGTGTTTTCAGCAGAGCCAAGGAAAAATCTAATTCATTAGACCTCTGACTGTGTTCAACTATTGTTATTGAGCTACGACATTTTGAATATAAATACAAAAGGCCCACAGAAAGCAGTATTTCACTATTTGAATTTGCACATATTGCTGAAGGCCATTTCAGTTCTCCTGCTGATGTGTTGCACTGTCTTCCTGGCTGCCACAACATAGCACATGATTATATACCTGATGCCTATAAAACTATGACAAAACTCACCGTTGTTGCAATATGTAAATATTGTCCTCTGTAATGACAAATGACAGCACACTTTTGTAGCATGGTGACTTGTCTCTGCTAATACAGAAAATAACACAGTTATAAGAAGAAGAAAAGCAAAAATAATAGTGCCGTCACTAATAATTGAGTCTGAAATAGGCAGAAAATTAGATTAGAGCCTTTACAAAAAAAAATCATCAATCTCCAGGACATGTTTTGCCTTTATTTCTTTCATAAGAAAAAAGAGATATGAAGGAAATTAGGAGTAAGACAATGAGGAATTAAAATCTGAAAGCTTTTGCTATTGAATATTAGCCAATAACATTTCTTGTTTAAGATATGTCATTTCTTCATGCAGTGGTACAGTATTTCTCAAATAATGTAAAGTGAAAATATGTCAGTTCTAGATTGAATTTCAGTAAAAAAATGTCATTTCTTAAAGAATTCCATACCATCCCAGTCATAACTGATCATACGACCAGAAACTTTAGAGTACTGAACTCTACCAGAGTAAAGGGTGAATTATGTGAACTGTACCTGCAACCTTCTCAGTTTATGTCACATTCCAGATGGGTAGTACTTCATTTGCATTTTATCTTTAGAAAACCAAAGGCCAGAAGTTAAACATCATGTATGAGGCGACGCAAAAAGTGTGCAGCTAGATTTCAGTAAAATCCAACCCCAGGCCTCCTCCTTCTTTCCATGTTGGCAAAACTCTCGTTCCTGCACCTCTAATCTCTCTGGTCTTGGTTCCTTTCCTTGCTTGCTGAAATGGTCCTTATCATACCAGAGACTTGACAACTCTCTGGAAAGAGGTATCCGAGGAGAGAGATGACTCCCGAGTCATCACAAAACTCCAGATTACTGTGCAGAACCATAATGTTGCAATTATTAAAGTTCATTTCATTATTAACTGTGGGGAGGAATTGGTTGTTCCTTCTCTATAATCTTCATAAATGACTCATTTTCAAAATTTCATCTCTGCAAACAGTGTAAATTTGTATCTTTAAGCTAAACTCTCACTTCTTTCTCAGACTATGTGCAGTCTATGGTATATGTATATTGTATAAAACATAACGTACTCTTTACTTCCTGTCCAGCTAAACTATTTAGGATAAAAATACAGAAAAAAAATTAAAACAAATAAATAATTTCCATGTTTCTGAGGTCTGGTTCATGACATCCAACTTCATTCCTCTAGGGTTGGAGATCTCTTTCTCTATTTTAACAGAGGCTATGCTACCGACTATGAATGCCAGAAGTGGAACTGCATAATGTGTTTATATTCCAGTGTGAATGGCCTTGTTAAAGAGTCCTATCAGCAGCAGCCTCATGATTTTTCCAATTCATTATTTGCATGAGATTGTCAAACCAATCCCCCAAATGTGGTGCATGGTTCTTGAAAAGTCCCTGCCTTGTGTCTTCACTTACTCATTAGCCGCTTAAAGCTGGTTCCTACCTGGAAAGAACATCCTTTTCCCAGTGCCACTGGAATCAGAGACCTACAGATGCCACAAAGCTCTGAGAATTCTCTTATGACATCACTAGTGAGTAACTCTACAGAAACCATTTTGCGGCAACTTCTATGCTTTCTCTTCCATTTTTAACATTTGCATTGTATCTTCTGTGATGTTGCCTTGAAAACTTAAAAGCTTCCTGACAATTTTACTGTTCAAGTCTCTCAGTCCAAATAGATGTACATGAAACTTTAAACCTCAGAACAGAACTACACAGAAAGACCTTCAGATCTGGTTCAGTGATGAAACTCTTGACACTCCCACAACATCGAAATGATAATTTTTCCAATACTATACCATGGTGGTTTGTGGCTAATAAAAATCTTCCTTGGAATTAACCTTTGAGATTCATACTCCCTCTCAATCCACGATTTAAAATATCATTGGGTTCCACAATAATTTTTGAGACACACTAAAATGTTCTGCAGCAATTATGAGGGGCCAGAGTTGAACAAACCTACAGAATGTTAATGAGTTTGCAGTGGTAATTATTTTTAATTGCCTTCCATCTCATTAGAGTACCAGGTGGCAGCTACGTAACCTCGCTATGGATGCTGATTGTCTACATGGCCATACATTTCTCTGCAGACACTAATGAACAAACATGCCTACAGCCTCTGTAGTGGTCTACTTACAGCAATTTGCCTGTTCCTTTGAACAAGAGGAGTCTGGCTCTGACCTCACTCCCACCAAAATTAACTGCAAGGATATCGCAGCTTCATACAGCTTCCTGTGCATCTTTTTTAAAAATAACCAAAAATAATGTACACATGTGCAAATATATTAAGTTCCATTTCTACCGTGAGCAGTTTAAAGGCTTTTGCTTATCACTTTAGAAACAAAGAGAATCGTTCCCATTCACAGTTCACACAGCAATATAGTAAAAAAAGAGGAATGTTCATCTACGCTTCCCTGCCTTCTATAAGAAGTTTTTATTAAAGTTATTAAATATTGATGATAATTTTTAAAGAGAGTCAATTTCTTATGTGGTCAGAAGAAAGAATTTCAAATGTCAGAAAAAAGCAATAACAACAGAGGTTTGTCTGTGTCTGCTGATTGCGAGAGGAATTCATATGTTGTTATTTATTGAGGAAAAAAACCCAAACTCAAAAGAAACCCAAACCAAACAACCTAGCTTTGGTTTAAGAAAGAAACATAACATTGGAAATTTAATTCCCTAGTTATTTAAAAAAAGGTTCATGTCTGTAGGATTAGTACTTTTTAATTAATGCAGATTAGAAGCTTCCTTATAAAAGCATACACTACAGAATAAAAAAATCTAATCTATAAAGAAACCTCCTCTTTTTACTTCTGCGGTAAAATAATTGTTCCTCCCTGTTGTTAAGGCTGTTTAAGGGTTCTGGCTTCCAGATGCCTGAAATCAAAATGATTCCTATTTAAATTATACATTGTCAATGACAAAGTTCTAGATGCTATCAAACAGCTCTGCAATATCTAACAACCTGTGATGAAATACCTGTAAAGTTTAGAAATTTCCTCTGCTGTTTTTAATAGAAAGAAACTCTAGGAGATAAAACCTGCAATGAAGTATTATTAGATTCTCTTCTTTCTGTCCGGATAGATGTTGACTCCTTTTTTCTTTCTCATTTTTAAGAAATAAATTCTGCAGGACAATTGATCAGTTTATTTCACGTATCTTTTTTTCTTGCGTGCACATTTTACCTTCTTCCCATGTATTTATTTCAGACACTTCAACTACAGATTTAGAAAATGCATGCATTTTACCTGTATCATATTAATAATATACATCTATCTGGTGCTGCTTTTTTGCTCATAATTGAGCCTTAAAGCCACTGTTTCCTTTCATCAAAATACGTTCTTCCCGTGGCACAAGGCAATGAATAGCCAAAGGCATTGTCATCTCAGAAAATATCTCTCACCCCAGATATTATTTAGAGAATATAGATTTTATCATGACCCAAAGCATTTTGTCAGGCTCCAAACTAGTTATCTTAAACTATATTCTTTAGCCAAAAGCTCCTCCTGCCTTGGAGTTCCGTCACTATGACAGGACAAAATAACCAATGTTTTTAATAAACCTAGAAATAGTGCTTCTGAAAATCAAGGTGTTGCAAGCTGGGTCTGTTGTTACTACTTGAAAACTTTGGCTTAGAATTTTCTTTTTTTTTTTTAATATTGAAATTGTACAATTTTTACTAAAAAAACTTTTTTTAATTGCTGTATATGCTGGAGGGTTTTTTTCACAACAGTCCTATTAGAAAATTAACCATAATAAACTTTCTTACTATTTGACAATGGTACGTGTGAGAGAACAATTACATATGTTCCTTTTTATCCTAAAGGCTAAATTAAGTACTGCAGATTAGATTAGTGTTCACAGCAAAAATTTTTCCATTAATTTCTGTGCAGCTGGGGTAATTAAGAGAAAAGAAGAGCAATAGGTGTCTGAACTGTTGGAGTCAGAGACAGATGATGCAAGAAAGAGTCAGAAACAGATATTACCTTAGAAATGCAAATGAATTCAACATCATGTCCTCTATCCCTCATGTAACATGAGTCCATGACATTTAGTTGGTGTCCTCATGGTTTAGGAGAACAGCCTGGTCTAATTTTATGACCTACATGATTATATAAACATAATTTATCAAAATCATTAATTTGCAAGTACAGATCACAAATATCTCCAAATTCAAAGAAATGTTGCACCGTTCGTCAAACAAAACAGAAAAAGTAAATTTAGAAATAATTTAACTTTAGGTAATACCAATTTTTATATGCATAAGGAGACCTAAAGATCGCCCTGCAATAGTCTATGAAAGAAGTGTGCAAAATGCACTGAAGTTCTATGTGAATGGCTGTAGGAGAGTTTGCATAAAGGGTGGAAGATTTCGCAGTTCAAACAGCACTCTCTCCTTTGCAGACGTGTATTTTTTCTGTTATTACCTTACAATTGTGTCAGGACTTTGTGTATCAGCACAGCTTGAACTCATCAGCAGCTAAGCTTGTTATGGATAATCTTATTTATTCTACCACCTCTCTGCAAGATAATCACATTATGGTTCTCTCAAGGGCTTATCACCTTGAATCCACTCAGGACCTGCAACATGCACACAGAGGGAGAAAGATGTCTGGATGAAAAACCCAGCTAAATGTTTTATTTTGTCTTTGATTAGAATTATTACATCCAGACTGAAAATTATAACTGCTGCTATTAAATCTTTCCAAAGAACAGAATTAATTGGCATAGAAATGAAATATAAACATTATGAATGACACTTTTGATAAGGAATGAACATTTACATTTTCTATTAAAAGTATAGAGAATCTAGTATATTAAAAAACCACTCTTATCTGTAATGAGTTAACAATAATCCCAAAGACTACAGATATGATTTCTGTAAGAAGACCAAGATAATATTTGCCCTTCAATAAGGCACAGTGTGAAAGGGATACTTTCCTCCAACCCTTCACAAAGTGCATGAGAAATGCAATTCATTTTTTGAGTAATTGAAAACTGGACATTGAAAGGAACCTAATGAAGTCCTGTTAGACATTTTGCTCAATGCCCAGATATTTGAAGAGACAGAATTACCAATTATTTCATCACTTGGAGTTCTAATCTAGATGGGATTAAATGCTATTAAGTATTGGGCTTAAATCCATCTTCCACTAACAAAGAGATGTATTAATGTGTTTCTTTTTATAGAATCCAATATTATCCATAACAATATAAAGATAATTGTTTTGAATGTAACAGGTTGTTTTTTTTTTTTTTTCAAAAGCATGCCAAATAAAAGTACCAGACCCTGTCCTTTTATATACTTGGGAAACACTTCACAAACCAAGTCTAAATTAATTTTCATCCAGGGAATTCATATTATCCATTAGGACTTGCCTTTGAAGGCGGACTTTGACCCTTTGAGTTGTTTGATCCTATTTGATCCAATATGACCAAATCAGTAAAATTAAGCAACAACTCTATGTCTCCATTGTGTTCTCAGACTAATTTTCCTCTCCCTTGTGTCTATTAAGACTGTCCTAAGCACATCAGTCTCGCTGCACACAGTTCAATATTCTCATATGTTGCCAGTCAGCAGAAGTTCCGTGATATATGGAGCCAAATTCTGTCTTCAGAAGCACTCAGGTATTAGTAGAAATTTGGTGTCCTCGTGGGCAGAACATAACCTTAAATGCCGGAAGTTTTTTTTTTATTTGGCTGTATTCTTGTGTGACTCACGTGGGTATTAGTTTGTATTAATAAACATCAGATACTTCATTCCCATCTATGTCGCTGCTCCTTACATCAGCACAAATGTTAGCACACCCTGTGCGCTGTGGAAGGTGATCAAGTGTGAAGGGCTATTTTGAATTTCAAGTGGATCCTTCTGAATGAAGCACAACACACTGTGCAGAGTAAAAAGATTCAAGTGTTTGATTTGGTCCTCCTTCCTTTTCTCCACAGAGAAGAATTTTCAGGGTAGGAAACAGCAGACACTGACATGTCTTAAATCAGAAACAAAATCAAGCTACAGATTTTTTCAAAAGGTATTTTGTGATTTGGACGTAATTCTTTTAATATTTGTTTACACAGTATTCATTTATGACATAGCTCTGCTGTGATTTATGGCAGAAAAAAATGTACAGTAATGAAATGAGATTATGATTTACTTTTTTCTGAACATTTTCCAGATGTAGAAAAATATTTGTAAAAAATCATAAAAAAATCACTAAAAATATCATTTATTAAGGAAGATAAAGACACATAGTCACTTACATTAAAATGAATAGTACCAGAAAAAACACATTATAGTAGAGTCAAAATGAGTCAAAGTAATGAGATATCAGCATAGCTTCACTTCACCCTCCGCGTGCTCAAACATTATTAGACTTTCTTTTCATATTTGTAGTTCCTTATTGTATTTTCTACATAACTCACCCTTCATTTACAACTTGGAAGTGTTTGTAACCACCAGCAAAGGGGGTGGTCTAGGGACCAGGTCCTATCCATGAGGCAAGTTAATACGACTCTGCTGTAATTCCTACAACATAATTACACAATGTTTTGTTCTCTAAATAACCTTTCTGGATCAGAAAGGAAAGTAGTACAGACGATGTCTTATTGGACAGCCAAGGTGTTTGCTTTGTGTAACCTCTTTTTAAATACCTGGGGTAGTGAGTGGTGAATGATGATAAAAGGAAAAAGTGCTAGAGACTGGGGGGAATACAGGAAGTGGAAAAGAAAGGGAAAGCAGAATCATTTAGGTTGGAAAAGACCTCTGAGACCCTCAAGTTCCACTATTAACCAAGCACCACAACGTTCACCATGAGAGCTAGGGGTTATGAGGAAATCGATAAAGCGTGTTTTGAGCTTTGTTCTCATATTTTACCTTCAGCTCAGTCATTCATAGATGCCTTAGCTGGGTCATTCACTGACTGTGCCATGGGCTCAGAGGTAACTGCTCAGTGTGCTCCTGCTCAGCATGCCCAGTCCCACAGGACTGGCAACAGATCTGAGCTGGCTGCCTCAAGCTTCCTAAATGGAAGGTTTCTAATTAATGTTTAATGGTCCCTGTGTATCTCACCTTACCTAAATTATCAAGGGCTTTTTTATTTGGTGTACTCCTGCCCCTTGTTAGTCCAAGAAGAGGAAGGCTGACCCATCATCAAACATTTATGTTTAGTATCAGATGCTCAACAGCTTATTCAAGAAAAATGTCACTGACCCCTCTGCCCCTCCTGTACGTACAGAAATCAGTGATCCCACATGCAGGTTACTGGGCTTTTAAAATGAGGCTGGTGACTTTTACATATTACACCCTGTAAGAAGGGAAAACTTAGCATCTTTGAAAACACAGATCTTCGCTTTTCATCACAAAAGAGATATTTCCTTTCCAGACTTCATTACCGAGAAATGAAACTGATGATAAAAAGAGCTAATCTCCTCCAGATTCTCTCCCTGTGGCAGTATCTCACCAATTTTCCTTGATTAACTAGAAAGTCTCAGATCACTTCTAGGATTTTTAAGGAACTTTCCATTTTCTCTGTAATTTAGTCACCTTTTTTAATCTTTTGAAAGCTCTTTTTTTCCAGATTTCAACTTTTTGCTTAGAAATAAGAATCCCAGATACAATTACAGTAAAAAAAAGTTATGTCATTCACCTATATTGTTCACAGTTGTTCACCTGGTAACAGTCATAAATCCTGTGATACTCTCTACCATGCATTAAACCTCACTCTGACCTTCCTGCTGATACCTCTCGGTGCTGTAAAGGCAAACCATCAGTACAGCTCAGAACTAAATTAACACAAATGGTTTTCTTCGCTTGGATCTATCTGCTCACTGATTTAAACAGACCACTTAAAACCAAGAGATGCTTCAGGCCCGTGGTTCTTCATCAGTATTTAAGAATGTTGCTTCCTGTTGCTAGTCTCTATATCCTGTAGCTTCTTTTAATTACTGATATGCTGTCTCTGCAGCAAATGCAAAAGTTGATAAAATATTGCAGACAGATTTGCCTTGTAGCAAAGTCCGGACTGCTTATTTTGAATCCAACATTCTCACAAATTCAAATCTTTTCTTTCTTGGGGACTTTTTTTTTTTTTTTTTTTTGGTACTGCAATCTTTATTAACACAAATCTCAAATACTGCCACTAGGTATACTTTCCTTACATGCTGATACATATTTCTGAAAAGAATACAGAAAGATCAGTAATTAAAAATAAAATGGTTTATTGTAACTTACAGTACTCAAGCTAAAAAGAAATTTATAAAATAAAAAGGGCAACTTTTACATAGATTTTAATGTGTAGTATTCTATTATTTTAGACCTTTTACTTGAATATACACTTTTGTGTTACAAAGGCCGGAACTTCTGCCAGAGTGAACAATAATAATTCCCATTCTTTGGGCATATTGCTTATAGGAACTAAGAGTCTCTGCTTACAAATTAAAAAGATGCCTCAATGAAATTCAAAATCTCATTTTTTCTTGGGTTTTTGTTTGTTTGTTTGTTTTTGTTTAGTTTTGCTTTTTTTTTTTTTTCAGCTTGGGTTTACATGTGGCTGAAATATCTCTGCAAATATACATACACATCAGTGTTTACAGGGAATCTCAGGGAAGACCAGTTAATAAAATATACAATGTTAAGCTCTAATTTCTGACACCCACAACTGAGAGTATCCATGAAGTGGCTCTCTGACTATCCAAGGAAACAATTGCCGTGGTACTGTACTACACTCATACAAAATCAGTTAGAAGCTTCAAATATTTGTGTTCTCTCCTACAGAAAGGAGACCCTCCTGGCCCCTTCACGCAAACATTGTCACATAAAAACAAGCAATAGGGGTCACAGTTTAGTCAAGAAGCTGTGACTTTCTAATGGTTTCTGTCTAATAGTGACAAAATTCTCCTCTGCTTCCCTCTTCCCTTCAGACACCTTTGCATATCAGCTCTATCAGTCTCATCCAGCATTGTAAGGTTACATATCCAGGTTCCAACATGATCAATCATTAATTCTGTGTCACCACTTCATTAATAAAACAAATGAAACTCTCAGACTGCTGTTAAGGTGAACCTTCCTCTGAAGCTGCCTGAATGTACTGGTGAATTCTCTGTGAATCTCTTAGACTCTCTTAAGGAAGGAATCATGTCTTTCCTTTGCATCTTTACAGCATCTAATATCCTATCAATGCTTGCTATGTAATTAATAGCAACATCAACTAATTAAATAGCTTGAGTGAATTTGGTATGCTAAATAGATGGATAGAATGCTTTAATTGGTCATACTGGACGGACGATGGACGAGCAATGTTTCTACTTCACATGTTAGCACTTTGTCAAGACTGACATCACTTTTTCTTGTCTTCAGAGCTGCAAGTACTTAGGGAAAGAATGTATTTAAGACTGATATAGTAAATTCATTGTTAAACAAAACAGTAGAAAACATTCCTGTACTGACATACAGATGAAAAATATATTTTTCTCATGTATTTAATCTTCACTGCAGCACTCTTTCTCACCAATGAAAACTCTGCTGGGGAAACAGTCATGCTGTTTCTATGTGCCTGTATGCAGTTACTCAGAGCATTTTTTACAAATACTGAATGGTTTGAATAGAAAAGGCAAACCAAATCCTACCCATAAAATTCCAAGACAAGAGATCAAGCTTTAAAATATGCCTTAAAATTCCACTCTGCAGAAGGCCGAAATTTTCACCTAGTGTCAAGATTTCCATGCGCATATCTACATGCGTCAAAGCATACCAGAATGAAATGTAAGAATGAAACATCCCTGAGGAGCAGTGTGGCCTTGAAATCCAGGGACAGATGTAGAAACAATCAGAGTAATTCTGGCTGTGATCCTTGCTACTCTGAGAAAACATTCCAGAGTCTCCTCTCTTGTTTCACTGCTCATTGCTACCTTGGAAGTAAACAAGAACAACTTCATGCAGGTAACAAGCTCAGAGAAACTGTAATTCTCATCCAAAACGAATGGCCAAATCAAACAAACAATGGGTCAACCACAGCAATGTTCCAGTAACATTTTATAGGGTACAGCTTCAGCATTGCCGGTCAAGGACATTATTCAGTTTACTTCACCCAAAAGATTGAAGGATCACCCCAAGCAGCAGAAAAAATAGTCACTCATCGGGGTATGGGCGAGTGGGAGGATGGGAAGCACTCAGTCATGGGAATTGTCCTTGGGGAGAATCCCAATCCCAATCCCAAGGGAGGGCTTCCAGTCACAGAGCTGCTGCTTCCAGGGAAACTACTTCAGGGGGTTTCTATCAGGGGCATTGTGGTGTACATGCCACAGCCAAGGTGGGACAATAAGGGTGTAACAGGCTGGTTGGCACCACGACACTAGAAACTCCACAGGTACCTGAAGGAAATAGTGCATAAACAAAATATTTAAAACTTATAATAAAATCATTAGTTTTAAATGCAAGTTTACAAATATTGCACTAAATGAAATGTCAAAATCCACCAGAATTTGATAATAGTCTCAAAACTAGATCCCTTATAGTAAAAAATTATAAAAGTTGTTAGTATGCACTAAAAGGTTTACCATCACAGATTATATATATTTTTTCTATTTTATTAAATAGTAGTTTATTGTATCTGAGCTTTTCATTCTCTGTGTTTTAGCTCTCTGTGCTGTGAATCTGCTACTCAGGTTGGCTGGACTAACATCTGCTACTTGATGACTGGACTAACAAAGACTACAGGTATCAGTTTGTGAATTCCTAGCCTAGTTTTTAAAGGCACATTACAAGAAAAAATTTTGAATATTGTCTGTTTTGCAGTTTCTCTGTTAGATACTTTTTTATACTATAGACACCCAGATAAAAATGCATTAAAAATTTTTAGTCTTTCACGAAGCTTTTTTTTACAATATAACTTCATGTTACTATATAATTAAAGTTCTGTAGTAATTCAGTTTTACAGAAGATGAACTGTATGTAAACTGCTGCTTCTATGATTCTGTGAACTAGGACATAAACCATGTTGCTTATTAAAGGCTGTTTATTGAAGGCCAACTGTTTATTTTGCCAGTCTGAAGTTATTTCTTTTAATTGTTAGAGAGTGAAAACTTGAAGATTGAAGAGGTTCTGCAAACAAACAAACCAATAACAAAATTCCAACCTAGGCTAAACCTGAAAGGTTTTCAAGCTTTCACTAACTTTTTCTTTAACAAGTGCCACTGAGTCACAACCACCCACCCAAATAATTCAAAATCCATTACTAGAGTATAAAAAAAAAACAACCAAAAATTTCTTGCTGTTTATGACTGTGACTCAGGGATTGAAGTAGCAACAATTAAAACTAAACCTGAAGTGGTCACTTGCACAGCCTCCTAGGATAGATCCTTAACAAATATAAGCCAACATAAAACTGCTTACCTAAACAGGAACAAGGCTGCTAGAGATCAGCCTGTGAGCTCAAATGATTAGGGATTTTCTTTCTAAATCTGTGATTTTTTGGTGCTACTTACCAGCAAGCTTAGCATTTGTGAGGAAAAGTCTGTAACTTGCAGTTTATTATTATTTCTGTCAGTATGGGAATTTTCTAAAAGTCTTTTGCACAGAGCCCCAACAACAAAAACTCATGCATCACTCAGCTTGCTTCATTCATAGAGGTAGTGCATTTACTACATTAAGATAACCTTTTAAGGAATGACCTAATTAAAAAAAATGAATGAAGGAGAAACAAATCACTGGCACTTTAATCTAATTGTAAGACAAAACGCTGTGTTTACTGCTGATCCTCAGAGAAATCCAAAACCAACAAAAGGAGAATATTACCACTCAATAAAAGTCTTGGCAACTTCCCACTGAGACCTGAAACACAATATGTACCCATCAAACACTCACCAACTTATTGGATCATTAGGTAAAAGCCAGAGTCAGCTGAATAGAGTGCTGGTCTCTTTAAAGCTGAAATATTTCCTAGTACAATAAATAAAGCAGGCACAAATAGCCCCACATAATAAGAATCATTAGGAATAACAAATATTAGAAAGGAATGTGCTAAAATGTCACTTTGAAAAGTTTCACAATGAAGTTAGCATTTCTTTCAAGAAATAATAGCAGTCCAAACAATGTTACTTTCCTTCTTCTGTAAACACAGAAACCACAATGTCAAGAACATGAAATTCAAATGTTTCTCAGTGGAACTAGAAGAATGCAGATGGGAAGGAAAATGGCATCTGAAAGTGTTACTGAAATAACTCCCACTGCATAAATGTACAAATAAAGGCAATATTTTTTTTTGAACTTTCTGTTCTTTGAAAAATATTTTTTGACCCCTCCCCTTTAAGCTACTACCATCTATCTATCTTCCAGAAATCCTTCCTTCTGAAGGTATGGATTTTCCTCCATCTATACCTTCTAGACACCCTTCTTCTTACTTCCATTCCCCTTTATAACACTTCCGTACATCTCACAATTCTGTTTCTGCCTCCTTTAATGACTCCTCTCTTCCCATTTCACCATTAAATCTCCTTCCCTGAATAATCCCTCAGGTCTGTTTCATGACCTCATGCCTTGTCTCTCAAGTCTCCTTTCCCCTCTCTTCCACCTCCACTCTTCCTTTTCTCCTTGTTGTTTATGACTGGGAGGTGCAGATAACCTCTGCACCAACCTAATGAAAATAATCCCTGAAGATTGTCTCCAAGAAGATAAGCATATTCCAACAAACCAAATACTATCTCAATGAAGAGGAAAGTTCTCTTTTCCATGAGATTCCATTATATTTCTATTACAAGGTTTGTTTTGGTTTTTGTTTTCCTTTAAACTCTTTTAGTGTTCCTGATGGATATTAAAAAAAAAAAAATCATGTGGGAAAATTGCAACTAGATTAATTAGGTATTAGTGACTGAGAGAGGGTGAGGAGGTGTGAATTTCCCTGACTTCTACAATGCACTGTCTAGGTCAGCTGCTATCAACAGCTGTAGATCTGTTGACAGCCAGGGACCTGGGAGGATTTATGCCATTTAGAGAACCACTCCAATGTTTGAAATGTAAGGAAAATTGTGAGCCCACCTGAGCCCTGTGTGGGGAAAAAGTCAAAGAACTTATTTTCAAGCATTTGTTCATAGGAAAACAGGCTGTTTAGCAGCAATCAATTATGTCTAATGTATTATTTTCTTCTTAAACAGCAGAATGGGGTAACATTCCATAGCTCTCATTTAACTGTTGTTTTTAATGCGTACCCGAGTAGCTTCTTTCAGAAAAAAAAAAGACACAATGAAAATACTATCTTGTATATATTTACTTTCTTTTGATAAGAAAACTTATTTGTTGTTCAACCCTCGAACCGTGACACTCCTTAAAAGGCATAAGGCACAAGTGGCACACAAGCTATAACAGTACAGCATTTGTAATTAATCAGATTTGCAGGACTTGACATAAAAAGAACAAAGAAATGTGCAATATTGTCATTAACTATTGACTGAACTCTCTTTATGTGCAATTGTGAGTATAGTTCTTTTCTGCTTTATGTTTTGTCTTTTGCGTGAAGCCCTATTCAACAAAACCCCTGTCGCATTCAAACCATGACAAACAGTTTTCTTGCACTCAGTATTGAAGTAAATGTGTTCATCTCCTCATCCAGAACTAAATGTTGATAGGACATGAGGGAAAATAATAGATTACTTGGATGAAAATCTCTTTTGTGGGATAATTTTCTTGATCTAAGTTACAATGGTTGCGTTCATATGCTCCAGAGGAGGAGGGGGGTTTCAGAAGTAGGGAAAAGAGATTTGAACAAGGTTTCTTCTTGTGTCTTTGAACTTTGTAATAACTCAGAGATAGCAGTGAAGTTTGGATGGGAAATAATATATATTTTTTTTACTTATTTTTTGTTTATTTCAAGAAATCAGAGTACCCGCTAGAAACAACACAGGAAATACTGGCTCCATGTCTTTACCCAGAATGTACCATTAAAAAAAAGATTTTAAAAAGTCAAGTACACTTGAAGACAAGAGTTTAAGACAACACATTATTTTTCAAAAATCTGCTTTCCGTAAAAAAAAAAAAAAAAAAAA
>WBMY01017835.1:1117835-1153727 GCA_013397315.1 Donacobius atricapilla
AAGAAGAAAAACAAACAAACAAAACCCCCTAAACAACCAAACAACAACCCCAAAAACTCCAACAACCATGCCACTCAAAATCAACAGTCTCCTACATTTCAAAGGCTAAGCAGGGGTGGAAACAGCCAAGCTTTAAGGTAGCTTTTTCTTATAAGGCAAAGTGTAGTTTTCTGTTCCATTTCTGCCTGTTTTCACGTGCTTGTAGGGCAGTACTGCCTTTGTAGCACACTCAGTTACGCTCTGTAGGCATTCTCTGGCTGTTTTAGCCCAAATTCTAGTGGCTTTTTGTTTAATGTATTGTAGGGTTTCATTGTCCTGGCACCATCTTGCAGATGCTTAGGGGTGGCAATGATGCTTAGCATCCAGTAGAGCTACATATAGAAAATTTCTCTGGAATGCTCTGGTTGTGGGCCACCAGCAAGGAGATCAATAGGTAAGAACATTGCAGCTTCCTTGCTTTGGGGAAAAGAAAAAAATCACGTAAGCAGAATCAATGGCAATGTGATATGGATGAGCAGGAATAAGATCAGAATATTTATGAAAGCTCATAGTCAAGTAGATTTTGTTTATTCCTCACACAATACACCATCATTCCCATTTTTACTGAGCAAAGTTACGGTTTTGATAAAATTTTCTCCCCCCCCCCGCCCAACAATCCAAAGAAAATCTATCTTACTTATTGAACATTGGCATGTCAAAATCCTTAGAAATTTATGGGTTATAAAACATGGATATAAATTCATAGTTCAGAAACATCTCACATTCCCAGAATGCTTTCTAGTTCCCCATCTGCAATATAAAGTCAGACTGATCTCTCTAAATCAAAATCGCATTTTTCTGACACTTCATCTCTTTGTCATGTTTTCTTCTCACAATATCTGTGCTACAAAACTCCCTTACTTTATCCATTTATAGCATCATAGGGCACACATCAATTTTACAGGTAACAAGACTAATGTATATGAAAAAAGTCTTATAAATCACATTTGTGGAGGGGAAAACTGTTAAACACCACAGTCATTAAAGAAAACCGATTTATTCTGCAATTTTTTTCAGTTGATGTGTAATATTTTGAAATCAGGCTCTGTCTGACATATTTATTGTGATGTTGTATATGATGTGCAATGCACATAAAGCTGTGATAGGGTGTATTTTTCCCGAGGAAAGAAAACAGCCTCGCTATTCTCAAGTGCTGAAATACCTCTAATTATTCTTTTCTTCTCTTTCATTATAAATTTTGTTACATGTTCAGCAACTCATTTGTCCCCTTTGACAACAGATAAAAGGGGGAGTATCTTGTGATTCTGACAACTACACTGATCTCTTCCTGCTTTCTGCTATACAAGCATGTGGAAGGAATTATCAGTGTTAGTTATCTCTAGTTATCTCTAGTGAATTTTAATGATCCAAAGGCAATAGTTTCAAACAATTTTTTTGAAACCCACTCATTCAGAAAAGTTCTCACCTCTCAAGTGCATTTGCTTTTGTCTTTATCATAAAAAAATACCTTAAGTGGATGGTGGAAAAAAAAGGCTGGGGGTAAAATGAAACAAAAATGGATAGTTATAGACACAGTTATAGCAGTACAGGAATTGGATGGGAAATGTGGTTGCTACTCCCTGGATGAAAAGTGATCAGCATGTCCAAATTCCCCCACTGAACACTACTAAGGGGGGAATTAAGCAGAGGTGTGGAGCAGAGTGGAGACACCATGGCCAGGCTCTGTTGAAATCCTTGCAGAGGAGCAAACTCAGTGCTACCTTTTAGCTGATAAGCAACAGCGCAGCTGTGAACCAAGGGAGAGAAAGGAAACACCAGCAACTGTGGCAAAATCACTCTCCTGGGATGTAACACTGATGCACATCTCCATCCCAAGGTTACCTGCCTTCAAGGTACAACCACACCTCTCTGAGCATTACGGGTGACTGGAGCCACTCAAACTGCATGTGGTCATAAAGAAACAATATAAAAGCAGGTTAAGAACGGGTAGAAGTCAGACTAGACTCCATCATAACTTCTGGGATCAAGCTGAACTTTTCTTCTCCCTCACAGGGTTGCCTGCTGGGCCGTGCTCTAGGAGCACTGAATGATTACCTGGAGCGAGCTTTTGTGAGGGATTAGAGCTATTCAAAGCTGTGTAGTGCTTTGAATACATTTTTTCAATCAGATACTATCACCAGCAATCCTCAAACCTCAACCAGTCACATTAGTAATGAGTATTCCATGAGCTGTTAGTGTGAATCCTTCAAGGGGGTTACTCAAATAAAAGCATGGAGACCCGGGGAGGGGGGTGTCTCCTATGCTCTGTTTGTGTCTGAACAAATGAGTCAAACTGCTCTCCTGTTCAATGGGTTGCTCTCTGAAGGGTCCCCAAAAGGGGGTGCTGACAGACTGATCAAACACAAAAGGTTTGGGGGAATCTCCCTTTTCATGTGACATGGATCAAAATGTGCACTGTCTCCTTTTCTTGTATCCTTAACTAAGTCCACAGAGATCACTGGGAGGTGGAGTTAGCATATAAAACACTCCATCCTTGTTTTCAAAATATTTCAATTAGCTAAACTGTTCTATGTACCCTGGTAATTCCATCTGGGTAATGATTTCACAGAACTATTTTAGAGAAGTCCCTGGATTAATAAAAATGGGCAATAAAAACAACCCTTGACTTTCAGCAGCCCATCCCAGATGAGAAAAGACAGTTCTGTCCCTTTACATTTCAACAAAACCTGATAAACTTGCATCTTGGAACACTTAATTATTCTTTTCAGAAGAAGGAATATCTTTGATTCCTTATTCAGTTTGACACTCAGCCTTTCATCCCTTATTCCCAAAGTCTTGCCTCAGAAAGATTAAGAGAATACTTTCCTGTTGTATTAATGACCAGCATAACATTAGACAAAATTCTCAGCAACAATTAAAGGAATATCAGGCTGGGGCTTGGGGTCTAGTAAATTCACCTCTTTTATTTCATTGTTTCTGTGACCTAAGGTACCTCCTGTTTCTATTTCTGCTTCTTTAACAACATTGCTTTGCATGAGTCATGGAATTTATGGGGTGAGAGGAACCTCTGGAGACCATCTGGTCCAACCCTTCTGCTGAGGCACGGTCACTCAGACCAGTGACAGAGGAATGTGTCCAGGTGGGTTTGAATGTCTCCAGTGAGGGGGAATCCAAGACCTCCCTAGGCAGCCTCTTCCAGAGCGCTGCTGCCCTCTATGTAAAGTTGTTCTTCCTCTTGTTCTTCCTCTTGCCATTGCCCCTCATCCTGTTTCTGGGCGCCACTGGAAAGAGTCTGGCACCATCCTCTTGACAACCACCTTTAAGGTATTAATATGCATTCGATGAGATCCCTTCTCAGTCTTCTCTTTCTACAGACTAAATAAATTTTAAGAAAAGGGATATAATGAAAGTAGATATGTTTTTTTAATCCCTGTTATTGCACCTCTGGAAATCCTAGGCTGATATCAACTAATAAAACGCTCAATTAAATTCTGTTATTAAGTCATTTCAGAAGCTGAGGATCCAGCTTTCTGAAGTGAGGCTGCTGCTGGTCTGGAGGTTTAACAAGAGGTTGCACTAGCATGCAAGAAGTTTGTCAGAACATTAATTTTTAAATGATGAAAATCCATAGAGGCTATTGAAAATGGAAATTTTATTCACACTCAAAGTCAATTTATGTTCTGAATTAATAATGAAATACAAAATCTGAAGAGTCTTCTGATAAGTACCCTTTAGATATTTTTGTATAGCTGCTACATCCTGTGGAGGGGAAATCTATTTATTTTAATATAGGTGCACAGCAAAATAACACAGTTAAAGAACACTGAGGTGCAGTGGCACAGGGCCTTCTGAGTGATTCTCTACTCTTCTCATACCAGTCTAACTCTATTGACATGCAAGTCATTAAAGCAAAATTCACACCCCTGTTCTAGGCCTATACATCACTTAAATCCCACTTAAACTCCCTAAACGGGGCTTTAAAAGGATTTATGAGGTGTGCTGCCTTATGAGCCTTCCACGCTGGCAGGTGAATGTCACCGCTAATTTGCTTCACCTCTGCAAATGCTTAAAGCAAAGTTTCAGCAACTTCAGTGGTTGTCTTCCTTGAAACAGGTTCAGCAAAGCTTGGCAGGACTCTTGTGCTCCTGTCTGTGCTTGATCTTATTTCTGGAGTCTGGCATGAAGGAAAAGTTCAAGCTTTACAAATATTATAAACCTTTATAAAAATTAAGACTGAAAAAAGTTACAGGTCATTTTAAAACTTAGTTAAATAGAATATACTACCATGCTCTTCAGCTTCCAAAGAAAAAGTTATTCTAAATATTTTTAAATATGACTAACTAGATTATACAGCATCATGCTTCTGTGTCATTTAGTCAGAATTTGTGAGTACATCGTACCTCATGTAGTCTTTGCCAGTGGATGATCATTTCGTCCTTCTTTTACATCTGCAAAGGTTGCAATCTTTCAAACTCATTTTATTGTGCTTTTCATATTTTGCATTTCTCTAAGTTCTTTTTTGCTTAAATATATAATTAACCTTGGATTCTGTCTTCCTTATTTCATACAAGACATGAGCAGTCTGATAGGTAGTCATACCCTGTTTTGCAAGGGTAGGATAGACAAATGTTTTTGAAATCTGCCTTGCCTAATTTGATTTGCCTTATCTTGAATGTGACCTGACCCTATGCAACTAAATACCAATATTTAACACCTGTTTGGATCATGCGATTTTGAACTGACATATTTTGATCTGCCAAACTGTGAACTTTTTTATCCACAAGATTGTCAATTAACTTTTCCCTTCAGAAAATAATTAATTAAAAAAAAAAAGGTCCAAATAGTTCTTTCATAGGAAAACTTAAAAAAAAAAAAAATAACCACTGGAGTGTGAGGTCAGCTTACGACCTTTTCTGGTAAGGAGCTGTTCTGCACCTTAGGTAGTTCCTTATCAATATGTCAATGCACTTGTTATCAGTAACATGAATCAGAACCTGGCACAATCTAAGTGTGTCTATCTTTCTACAGGGTATTTTTTGTGGACCTCTTTGCAGAAAATCAACCTGCAGTGATAATTAAGTTCCCTCTCTTTTCAGTATTCAGTCTTTCAAGAGCATATGTGATGCCACTAGTCACTGGTTTCCAAACAAATTTAATGTCAAACCACTCTACTATTTGCTTTCACCTCTTTTTAATGAAATGACATCTGCAACAAGAAAGAAGATATTTCAGAGCTCCTCCTCTGGAAAAAAAAAAATCTAAAGAGAGATTAAAAAAAAGCTAATTTCTTTCCTTTTTTTAATCACTGCTACTGGGGCTCTGGACCATATCAAGAGGGATTCTGACAGCTTAGTATTAGTGGAAGAAGAATGGAGAAAAATCTATCAGCAGTGAATGATTGTATTGAAGGTTGACAATGATGAAATAGTAGAGGCCGTGCTACAATTTCTGCTCCCTCATTTGTCTCTGTTGATAAAATGAGCACTGTCAGAGGCTCAAGCTCACAACAAATTTAACGTGACTCTGTTTATTCCTGCCCTAAACAAGGTTTTCACATGACCAGATGATAAATGCAAAGTTCTGGGATAACCCTTCCTTCTGTTTAACAGAGACACGCAATTTTCTCTCTTTATTTTTCTTCCCATTAAAGGAATGAAGATGGAAAATAGCTAAGTAGATTTTTTTTCAGCAAGATATTATAATATAACCAGCCTTTGAACACCATTTTTTCCAGAATAGCCTTCTGCCCTTGTTAAAATATATATATATATATTCATCATTACTTCCCACTGTTTGAAAGATTTCTCACCTTGTCTTTCAAAGGTGCCTCTTCGAACTACAGGTTGAAAGAAGTTTGCTGAGAAAAATGAAAAAGATAAATTGAGAGGAAGCTGAAATTAGGCAAGCCTGTTGAAACCACTTATAGGATTGAACTCAGGACAGCTTCCTCATCATACAATCAGATCTTGTTCTGCGCAAAACTGATTTGCCAAATATCATTCAATACAAAAATACATCATGGCTAAAAGAGAGACACTGAAAGGGTTGAAATACCAACCTATGTTCTATAAAACACATATATAAGAGCACATAGGAGATGCTATCCAGTTTCATTTGAAAAACAAGGATGTAAATCTAAAATTACAGTCCTTATCAGATCTCCATGATATTCTGAAAAACTTCCTTGTTTTATGCTTTATGTGATCAAACCACAGCATGAAGCTGGCATGACTGACAATTCAATAACCCAAAATTCATATTTCATGCACTCAGTGTTGTTTGTTCCCAGCATTTCCCAATACTAGAACAGGATAAGAATACTACAGGTGTTCTGCAGGACTTTGCATCTGCCCCCCAGGTGATTTCTGGATATTATTTCAGTCAGTAACTGGTTTCCATGTAGTAGCAGTGGTAGTAGTTCACTCATTGAAACTCCTCTGAACTCAAAGCCCCTTTTCTGCCTTTCAAGAGGGGTGTGGTAACATGGGATTTAAGGTTTAAATGTTCCTTGATAAAAATTATATAATATAGACCATGGCTTTTTATGATCAAAATTCCATTATATAAATTTTATACTTTCACAACTTCTTTCTGGGTGGGATTTCTGTAAGAAGTTCCTATTGAGTGTGTAACAGAGGTACAGGTGAGAAAACAAGAATAAGAAAAAGTGCACTCTTCTTTTTTCACATTAGATTGATGTTAGGAGCCAAAGGATGAGGGAACAAGGGAATAAAATTTGTATTTTTAGAATATTTGCTGTTTCTCACACACAATAAACTTTATCTTAATATTTAAAAGCAAACATGACAAAATTTGTGCTATGCATCATCTACCCTTTGTGGAAAGGTTAATTTTATTTTTAATGATGAATAATGCCCATTCTGTTTGCCATTGAAAACATAGCATGTTTTTAGTTTTCATATCTGATTATCTATTTCTTAGAAATATTTTCAAGTGTCTTGCTAAAGGATTAACTATTTTCTTAAGTAGGAATAGAGTCCTTTTTGAACAGCAGTTTTCTAGCTGTGTTTCTGAGGTGTGTTTTCTAGCCCCATAACCACATTCATACAGTACCTCAGGTTAAATTACTCTCTCATTACTTTTTATTTTAGTTGATTTGTCGGCCAAACCATTTTCCCATCTGCATTACTTGCTATGACATCACCCAAGTAATTTGGGAGGTATTAAATTAGATAACAAATCTGACTAATCTTTATCTCTTTAAAACCAGTAAGTAGTTCATAAAGGAACTTCATAACTCCCCCTTTAAAAAAAAATGAAAAAAAAAATCAAAACATATCAGGCAAGTAGTGTTTACATGATGAAGGAAACATATTTACTAATCTTTGTCAGGAAGATGGAAACCAAACAATGAACCAAATAAAGAAACACCACTAACCAAATAAACAAACAAGCCACCATCAAACTGTAATTTATTACTCTTATTATTTATAGCACCCTCTCAGAAATAATATTGCTCCTTATGCAAGAATTGAAATTCTTGTACTGCTTAGCTGAACAAGGTTATTGGGAGATGAAATTTTAAACAGCATAAAAATGTATTTCCAACCACTGTTCAATTCTATCTACCAGTTTTGGCTGTGTGAGCCACCTTCCACAACCCACCCCAACTGAGCAAGACTTTCTTTGTGGGCAGCTGGTCTTTGCTAAGTCAGGTTTACTCCAAAACTGAACTGAGGTATAGCAACAGCAAAGTTTACCTATGTTCTCCAGAAGCCAGACGCTGTTTCACCTCTCATTCACCATTTACTTTGTGGTGAAAAACACGAATTAGTTGCGTGTGTGCGTGTTTATTACTACATATGGCAATATTCCATTGATTTGTACAGGCACATATGCATAAGGAGACGAATCAAAAGACATATAAATAGAGTAAATATATGTATATACACACACATATGTATATGTATATATACTCAGCTTATATATGTCATTTGATATCTATCTATCTATCTATCTATCTATCTATAGTGGATTTGTAAGAGAAAGCAATAAGTTGATTTGCCAGTTGAAGGTTTACTTCCCAGGGTGAAGAGAGGGGAGCACAGGACATCTTCAATGGAGATTAAAGGAGGAATCCCACTCACTTTCCTGACAAGGTGGGAGTAACAAACAGCACTCAAGTAAGGCTCCAGAGAGTGGATCTGTCCCGGAATTCCCGCCTGTTCCCACGTGGACCAGCCCCGGGATTCGCGCTCGGATCCATCCCGAATTCCCACCCGGATCCATCCCAGGATTCACGCTGGAATCCATCCTGAATTCCCGCTGGGATTCATCCCGGGATCCCCGTCCGGATCCATCCCCAATTCCCGCCCCGATACATCCCGAATTCTCTCCCGGATCCATCCCGAATTCCCTCCTGGATCCATCCCCAATCCCCACCCCGATCCATCCCGGGATTCCCTCCCGGATCCATCCCCAATTCCCGCCCCGATACATCCCGAATTCTCTCCCGGATCCATCCCGAATTCCCTCCTGGATCCATCCCCAATCCCCACCCCGATCCATCCCGGGATTCCCTCCCGGATCCATCCCCAATTCCCGCCCGGATCCATCCCGGGATTCCCGCCCGTTCCCGCCGCTCCGCCGGCGCGAGCGCACAGCGCCACCTGGCGGGCCCGCTGGGCTCCGGCCCCTCAGGCGTTCCCGCCGCCAGTTATTGTCCCTCGGGATAATTATTTTATTTAAAATACCCATCTGAGGAATATTTCTGCTTTTAGAAATGCCGCAGATTTTCTGCTTTTCATGTGCGACAGTTGTGTGTGCCGGCAAAGCCGACGAATGGAGCGATTTACTTCCCGAAATCCGTGTAACACTGGAGAAAGGCTGGTTGTCCGCCTCTTCTGTTCTCTTAGGAAATCTAAAGAAGTCAAAGGACCTCAAATTCACCTAAAGTGATTTTGTGCTCCTAGAAGCTCTGGGCACTGCAGGAGCAAACTCCATCCCTGGGTGATGAGCAGGATTTTCCCTCTCAGTTGGAAAGAGTTGGAAATACCATGTTCCCTTTGCTAACTATCCCCTTACCTATACCTTAATAGCGCTCAGAGAGACCACAGACAAATATCCAGCATAATTAGAGCTCACCTGTCAACTTTAAACTCTGCAAATTGATACAATTATTCAAGCATAATCAAAGGAATTTTTTTCCTCAGGGTGGATTGTCTGAGTTTTTGGTACTGCAGACCACTTTTAACTATGAAGGTAGCACGGTGTTTGAATTCAGAAAGCAAACACAAGATACAATCTGTGTTAAGCAACATCCTCTAAAGCAAATACAAACCAACCAGAACAAACAGCTTCAGGCAAATTAGCAAAGTAAACAACAGAAAGCAAAGAGAACAAGGGAAGGCCAGAGAGAGGCTGTGTTGCACTCTCTTCGGAGGTCTTAAAGGGTTTCAGCAACTCCCAGCTCCATCTGTCAGCAGGAAATCAGGTTTTTGCCACTGGCACGAGTATTAAAATTCTGCCATGGGACTGGGGAAGATGATGCTCATGGTGCTTTGTAACTCTAATTAGTTTCTCTCCTGCCAAAGAACACAACATCAACATATTTTAGTACATTAACTAGTCTCAGACAATTTCTCAATCACTCCTCAGGATGTGACTGAAATTTAATCCACTGACACCAGCTCCTAGAGCTCCACGAGTGCAGGAATCATCACTCATGGAGCAGTCTGCACAGCCAGGGTGTTCATCTGTCTAGACTTTGCTGGTGGGGGCTTAACATTCTGTGAAGTAATTTAACTCCTTTCATAGGTGTTAGTCTTGATCTTCTGTTCCTACATGCTTACCTAGCAAATTATCAACTACTTAGATTTTGTCCTGAGCTCTGAACTATCAACTAGTACTTTATTATTGCCTTTTTTTTTTTTTTTTCCAAATAAAAATTTAAGCCAAGACAAAAAGCTTTTTCAAAAGGCGGACTGCCACGCAAACACATGGTGTTACAGCACAGTTGTGAGTCAAACTGGATAATTTGTGGGGTTTTGTTTTTCTCTGGAAACACTACTTCAGTTGAGAAGATCTGAGGTCGTAAGATACACTACCTCAATTCCCAAGAAATTTTACTGTAGAACCATTAGCTTTAAAAAAAAAAAAATCTGTAACAGGTACAGAAGAAAATGCTATTGACTGTACAAATTATATTTTAATGAAAGAATTTCTACAGTAAGATGTAATTTTCTAGGTGTGCAAATCTGTGTGACACTACAGATGAGGATGCAATGTTCTTTAATTCCAAGAGACATTGAGCATCTTTTAGAAACGCAAGCAATCCTGTAACAAAAGGCTCCATTATTTTCTACCTTATATATTTTCCTTTCAAATCAGATTTTCAGAAGTTGTGAGGGTTATGGGGTCAACAGACAGTGTAAGAGTCCATTAGGTGTATGAGAAAGCACAGCTATGAAAAGCAGTCATGAGGAAGAACATAATTGCCCGACAAATGTTGGAAGTATTGTTATGTGTGGTTGTTGTTTCATAAAGCAGGGCACTCAGACAAGGAAAAGCATCCTCAGGCTCTGCTATGGCCAGGTAGGACAATGTTTGTCTCTTTTAGGGCTGTGGGAGAAAGCTCAGTGTCTGAACACCAAAGACATCTATTTACAATCCAAATTCAGAGTGTTAGTGAGAGCAGAACTAGGCAATATTTCATATGGGCTCTGCAACCTGGCTTTAAATCTTGTGATGGTGGTGCTTGGTGCTCTTCCTCACACCTACAAGTTGTTCTAGCTATTTCCTATAGCTAGGCACTATCCTTTAATGTAATCAGACTTAAAAATTATTTCCCTGGTGGTGGTGGATTGACCTTGGCCAGCTGCCAGATGCCCACCCAGTCACTTCTCACCCCAGTCCTCAACAGGACTAAGCAGGGGGAAATAAGTCTGGCAGGGTCATGCGCCAAGGTGAGGGCAGGGAGATCACTATCACAGACAAAGCAGACTTGGCTGGAGGAAAAATAATTTGCTTTATTGGTGCTTAAAATAGTTTTGGACAGAGAGAAACAAGCACAAAATTAAAGTCCTCCACTGCCTTCTCCCAGCCTCACCTCCACTCCTTCATTGCTGACTCCTCAGCCTGTCTCCCTGTGAGTGGTGTTGGGAGGATGGGGAATGGGGGCTGTGCTCAGTCCATGGCAGTTCCTCTCTGCCACCCCTTCCCCTTCACACTTTTCCCCTGCTCCAGTGTGGGTGCAGTGGGGTTACCTGCTCAACCACGGTCTCTGGAGGGGCTGCGGGACAACCCCTGCTCTGGGACCTGGATCACCTCCTCCCTCACCTCCCTCTCCATCTCTTGGGGCCCAGAGCGATGTTTCTCACACCTTTCCCCTTGTTGCCACACAGCATTTTGCCTTTGTGTCCCCACATCTTCCCTGAGGTGTCACCCTCCTGGCTACAGGGCTCAACATTTCTCAACAGAAAGTGCTCCAAAATATTTTAGAGATGGTGAATCAAAATCAAAAAAGGCTGCACTTCAATAGTCTTTTCAGCAAGATGAAGTGTATCAATAATTTCACTTTTTTTGTGGGACCAGCTTTAGACATTCCAAACTAAGACATGAGCAGTTTTCAACACATTTCAACCTCTGGAGCCTCCTGCAAGCTGAACTGAAGAGCTGGATTACTGTTGAGGAGAATTACTGGGAAAGAGAAATATGCAGGCTTTTGGAGGTCGCAGGGGTTCTTGAGTTGCTTTTGCTGCAAAAGCCACTGATGTCTGAATCTTATAAATAATTTCAAAAAGAGCTTCATAAAAATTATTCCTGGCCTAATGGTAAAAGACACAAGGCAATGGGGAGACATTTGATGGCTCACTGCTGCTACTCGCTCCTCCCTTCCTCTTTTGTTCTCCTTGTTCTGGCCACTGCTCACCCACATCCCTTGCCAGAGACTTTCCCAAGCTGATTTGCACCACTGAAGATTACAACAAAAATTGTTTGCAAATTAGACGGCTCTAATTCACTAATGCAGAATGAAGAGATCGGTTTATAGTAAGGGTGAAGGGAACATCAGATGCAGAGACAAGAATGGGACAGGACTGCTACCAAAAATTTAGAGAAAGATGTAAAATGGAATTGAGAGCAAGGTATGAAATGAAGCGAGAGAGCCTCTTCTTCCAGGGAGGAGGAGACATTAGGCTGCCCATGCTGTCCAGAGACCATGCTCCATCATCTTCCTCACTCTTCTACCCTTCCTTGGGTTGGCAGATAGATTTTAAAAATGCTCACACCTTGTCAGCTTTGTAAGCATATCTTATCAAACATATTTTGCAAACTTAATCCTTCGGTACACTAGACAAAAATTACCTCTCTATAAAAAGACATTAACATCTGTCTTCACTCACCAAGTCAGGTATCAGTAGCTGAAAGACGCAAGTTTTGCTTCTGAGTCCAGCATCTCTTTTTCCTGCTTCAGGAAGTGCTGTTTTGTATTGGCTTTGTGAAAAAACGAGGCAATGTTCATTCAAAATGATAACTTGCCAGATAAATCTGAAATCACATCAACACATCTCTTAGATCAATCTCTTCAGATTTTTAGTCACACATTTGTGAACTTCAGCCATCCTGGAAATGTTGGAAAGTCAAACCTAAGACACATTGCAGCTCTTGTTCATGGCCCTGCTGTCATTAGCACTTCTCCACATATCCTACACTGCTGCCTGTTAAAAGACAAGAGGAATATAAAGACAGCAGGCAAACAAGATTTTCAGTTTACCAGATGTCCATTATACGTAAAAAAAAAAAAAAAATAGAAAAATAAAAAGTCAAATTCCAAATCTTTATCTTCTTTTCTTTGCCGTTTGTTATAATTTAAGTGAGATCTTTCTTCCTGTGAATGGATTTCTGCTTTTCTGTACAATCCTCCCATGCCAAAATGACAACCAAGGATGGATGAATCCAAAGCAGCCATATTTTTTGCGTGCTTTAACTTCAACAAGGCCAGATTTCTGAACATTAGGAATAAAAAATGAGAAGAAAAAAACAGACTTTGTCATTTTTGATAAATTATCAAAATGGACATCTGTGACAGTCCATTCATTCTAAAAATTCATTACCAAGTACTAGATTAATTCTCACTTAGAACTGAGAAGACCAATGCGCACCAAACTCTCACCTGAATTTAAAGATTTTTTTTTTTTTTATGCTCACCCTTTATTCATTTCACTCATGCTGGTTTTGCAGTGTTCTGTAGCTCAAAGCTCCTGATGGCTCTGGAGCCTGAACACTGAAATACCATTGAGCAAATGGGTTTTTTGTCTTTCTGGGCAGTTGGATGTAGGATCCACCTGAAAAAATTCCTATGAAATGCTGTATGTCCCAGGAAATTTACATAGATTGGATAAGCTTCAGATAAACTTTTGAAACAAATTTTACATCTTTAAAGGATTACCTGTAAGGTGTTATTAATGATTTCAGTGACATTATTATTAATGCATTTCATACCACATTTAAATTCTTTTGTGCTTTTATAATGAAAAATGTCACAAGCTGCTTTGGTTTTGGGGAATGTTGTGATTAACATGGAAATATAAAAAGAAGAAAAAAGTAGTAAGCATTGCTATTTAAAACTGACTCAACTATCAAACAATGGTATTTCAGATCACAGAATTAGACTTTTCCCAGGCTTGGAAAGTTTGAAATCTCAAATATTGACATTACTCAGACGTTCTCAAAAATTAAATAACAGATTTATATTTCATTCCTCTTTACTACATTTCTGCTTAATATTCCAGGTAAATTCTGTCGTGTGAAAGGTAGTAAAACTGTGTTTCACCATTGTTGTGATGAAATAATTTGAACAAGAGATGTCTTCAATGGTTGTGGTAAGGGTGACCCCTGCATTTTAAATGCCTTGGATGACAACAGAGAGGGTCCCAGCCTGTGGAATGAAGGTATATGTAAGAAACTGTAGAAGTTCCATATTAACCCCAGTGTTTTTGAAACTTGAAAAAGCCCCGATATTTTATCTGACATTCTCTCCACTCATTCTGTTCTCTCATCTACAAAGGACCAAGCGCTTTCTGACAAGGGGGTGTTATGCCCTTACATGTCACACAGCATCTGCACCGTGTTGGTACATCCAGAGCAGTGAGAAAAACAGATAAAAGAATCAATGACAACCTCGTTTTTAAGGAATCTTGGCCAAGGGTATAGGGTGATGTCAATCATAGCTTTCCATATCTGAAGTACAAAAGGAGAAACAATGTAATATGCTAAGATGCCTGGAGATCAGTCCTGTCTCACAGTTGAAAATCACTGTCTTAACTACTCACGCCCACATGGGTAATTAATTAGGTCAACAGGGTACTGTATTTTCAAGTTAAGCACTTTGCAACTGGATAAAAAGGTCTGTGGGTTATTTTAGTTCCTGTTGCTATTCCTGATTTAGGTCTGAGTGCTAAATGCTTATCAGGTAGGAGGCAATGTAGCCAGTTCAGTGCAACACCCAAAATACCAGGGCTGAATTTGAACAGTGTTCAGTGTTTTACACCAGACAGCTTCCAGCAGCAAAAGGCAAGCAGGAAATGTCATCTTCCCACAGCAGTTGTTGAAATATTTTCAACAGCTTTTGTTCTAATTTTGATGACAAACCCTCTTGGAAAGCCCTGTTTCTTCCAAAAGTAGGTGTACTGAAGTAGGGTGATTTTTTTTTTTCCTCCTCTGAGCCAACAGCCCGAATATGCATGGAAAAAAAAAGTTTGTCCAGATGTATTAGATGTGTTTTTAGTCTGTTATAGCTGCACAAAGATTTAAAGGAAGGTGCTATTGTACTGTAAAAGAACTAGAGGGTAGCATTGTATAGTGTAGTGGAAGCTATCCTAACTAGAATGCCTCACATCCACTTACAAGAGCTGCTGAACTTCAAAGAAATCAATTACAAGTCCAGGATTTCCATAGAAACCTAACGAAAACAAACACAAGATACAAAAGAAAATTAGGCTTGGAGGCATCAAAAGAAGATCTCTAATTATAGAAGCAACACATCATTGGAGGGAAATGTTAAACTATACAACAGTCAGCACCCACCTAGCATGTGTCATAAATAAATACCACATTCTAAGGGGAAAATTCAACAGTCAAATCTGCAGATGTGTGTCTCTGACAAGTGATTTAAGTGAAGATCCTTGTGATCTCTGAAACATTAAATTTATTCTTTTCAGGAATCCTTTTAGGCTCCCAAGCTTACTTACCTCTAAACATAATATTGAGCCGGTGTGCCTTGGGGAGAGCGGAATCTGAGTTAAAAGGGTTAATTTTAGCACAGTTATTTATCCCATCTGATCTCTTCCTCCCTTCTCCTCTTCTACTGTTCTTGTAGGAATAAAAGTGAAATAAACCAGGCTACATTCTGGAGCAGCAATCCTATCATGCTTTAGTTTTTAAAAAAGTTATATCCTGATATGTTACAGGAAAACTAGAGGGATAGCAGAAGATGGAGATACATTATTTTAGTACAGAGAGATGATGTTTTTAACATTATTTTACCAGAGAATTTGGATCCCAAGGACTGTCTCATTATATTGCTGAGAGATATTAGTTGTTTAGAATAAATCAGTTTTAAGTTGAATGAGTTACATAGTTATAATACTGTATGATATAGAATATAGTAGCTATGTTTGCTGAAACCTCAGGCTGCAAGCTGAGAACTTAGAGACCTAGATATGTTTTTAGATAGAATAGAGTTAATTTTCTCAGTAGTTTTCCCTGCAGCTGTGTTTTGTCTTTAGTTTGAGAAGAATATTGATAACACACTGATGTTTTTATTGTTGCTAGGTAACATTTATCCGAAGTCTAGGGCTCCTTTAGTTTCCTGTGCTCTGCCGGCAGGCAGGTGCAGCAGAACCACAAAGCAGAGTGTAAGAAGGATACAGTTGTCAGCAGAAGCTTCAACTTGACAAGATAATTACAATTAATGGCCAGCCTGCATGCACACAGAGAAAGAGCCCAGTAAGGTGTTAGAAGATCTGAGGCCAAAAATTACTGCTGTGCCAAGAGGCACACGCAAGGCACATGAAGAACGAGTGAGAGGCAGGTGCAGAAGTTTTAAGGATATAGTTTCTCAGGATTTCTTTGTCCTGGGCCTCCCTCCAGAAGCACCCAGCTCAAGCTGACCTGCTGGTTGGAACTGTTTTTAACCAGTTGTGGCTGGTTGGAATCAGTTTGAACCGGTCAGAACTGGTGTGAAGTGGTTTGATCTAATTTAATTCTGTGGTGAGCCAAGGACGGGTAGCAGAAGCACCAACACTCTGGGCAAGGGGGAGTGCACAAGGAGCAGAATGAGTATCTGATGTGTGCAGCACATCTGGGGAGGCGGGAACGAGTCAGAGAGACCTGGACAGATTAGAAGGCTGCTGTGGCCCTGAGGGTTGGCCAGAGTGAAAGGTCAAGTTTGGCAGACCCTAAGACTCTGTGTGAGAAGGACTGATTGCTCAGCAGAGGTAAAGAGACAGTGGGAGAAGTGGGGGGCAACTCAAAATAGTGGTGGAATACGAACGATTGGGGGAGAGCCACTTCTGCCGAAGAGTATTCTATGCCACCAAAAAGGGAATCATAAACAGTTGCCTAACATGCCAGAAGTTCCCAAATATCAGACTGACCTCAGAGTTAGGAGGATGGCTGTGGACCTACTTCTCTTTTCAGCAGCTGCCTACAAACTCTGCAGACGTGCCACCTATGGCTGGGTGCAAACATTTACTGGTGATAGTAGAGCAGCTGTCAGACTGGCTGAAGCCTTTCTAACAAGGAGGCTGCCACAGGAGCAGTAGTAAAAGCCTTGCTAAAGGAATTTATCCCTAGCTATGGGGTTCCAGAGTCAAGTGAATCAAACAGAGGTGCTCATTTTAGAGTGAATATAATGGGTTAAGTGTATCAGTTTTGGGGGACAGAGAGGCTCTTTAGGAGGCACCTACCAGGAACTTATATCCCAACTAAGGCCAGCTTTGTTGGATGGAGTTGAATGCTTGACCCAATACAAGTAGCGAGTCATCAATCAGTTCATAGTTACTGACTTGAGAATCCTTTGTGATTTTACATTGATAATAATTTCCACCCCATGACAATCTTGTTATGCTTCATTCTGGAATAGTTATTGGTAATAATATACCTAAGGGAAGAGGTCAAAGGCCTTGAAAAGCTTCTGCTTTCCCTTTTAGTATGTTAGCAGGTGTGTTCAGTTAAAATAAAGGGAGAACTGCAAAGGAACATATTCGGTGCAGGTGGCTGGGAAAGCTGCAGGTCAGGCTCTGGGCGGGGGACTGAGAAAAGGGGCTGTGAACTGCCAAACTTTGCATAGCAAAGGGCCCGGGGGCAGGGAGACAGAGGGACATGGAGAGGCTCAGCAGAAGCCGACCAGCCCCAAACTTTTGCGCACTTAGCCTATTAGGGTATAAAACCCCAGAGGTTCCTTTGTCCAGGGTCTCTTTTCAGTGTCACCCAGTTCAGGTGGTGTGGGTGTGACTGCCAGAGTGGCTCCTGCATGATCGGACAGGGAAGTTTCCTTAACAGAAAAAAAGATAAAAATTCTTTGAGTATATTATTCTCTACCTGTTATTCACCCAGTTTCACTTAATCATCCAACCTCTGTAGGTGTCCGAGGCAACCCTTCAAAATTTGATTTATTTTTGATCTCATTCAGAGGTTGTCATACAGTTGAAATCTGTTAGTTCCAAATATCTACAGTTCCAGAAATGCACAGAACAGAACATATCAATTCAATTACTCTCTATTGGAAGAATAAAATACTCAAAAATGTGTGATATGTTTGAAACATGAAAGGCTGAACATGCTGGAAATAAATTATTTTAAATATTCCTACTGTTCTGGTTCTCCAGTTCTTTTCTGGTTTCCTTCACTTAATCTTCCTAGGCATAAATGAGAATTCTCAAATACCATAGAATTTTAGTTCACTAAAGAAAGAGATCTTTTTCCCCTTCATTGTTAAACTCTGTCCAAAATAATACTTTCAGACTTTTCCTCAAGTGGAACAGCAACCCCATTTCATTGATACATAGAGGTTTTTTAAATTTTTTTCTCTCTTCTGTCTTCCCCACTACCTTTAATGCCACACTCATTAGCTGGAGTCACAGACCCAAGACAAGTAATTTAAGAAATGCAGAGGGTCAGGATGTACTGAAGAAGTCTGTCTACTAGGTGCAAATTTGCTTAAGCAACAAGGTCAGCAGAACTGTTTTTTTTTTTTTTCCCTGGGTTTTGGAGTTTGGGTTTTGTTGGTGTTGTTTTGTTAAGGTTTTTTGGGGTTTTTTTGCTTGGCGATTAATTTTCTCTTTGGAAGTTCTATCTGAGTTCCAGACTTTGTCTTATCCTCCGGGTTTCCATATAGGCTGTACCCCTGATTGAGTTAGTTCCAGAAATCTCAGTCGAATACTCAACATGTATGGCATGTAAAGATCATTTGGCTGTGGAAGTGCAGATCTGTTCCCTAGGCTTTTGCTGTTGTGCACTGGCTTTAATCTATCTGGAAAACTATGAACAAATTGCACATGTATCACACAGCTGGCTTGCACATGAGCTACAGCCCTGATGTGTTTGGAATGGATCAGGCAATGCATGAGCACATTGAATTCAGTAGAAAAATATGGAAATATCAATTACATTCATTCTTTTCCCTCAGTAGATTAGACTCATATATTCGCTCTCCAGGAAAACACCTTTACCGTGCAGTCTTGTATTGGAAAGGAGGGCAGAGAACAATCCTTTCATCTAGTCTATGTGTTTTAATTGTGTTTTTTCTCATGGATTATGTGCAGGATGTAGAGCTGCAGAGAGATGAAGCTTGCCTAAAATGAGTATTTTTCCCCCAAAGACAGTGGAATGACAGCATTAATCTAAGGAGATGAAGTCTATTACACCCAAGGAAAGGCCTCTACTTTTCAACAGAAGGCTGAAACTTGCATCCTGCACAGTCCCCAGCCAGAACTGCTCTGCGCTGCATAATTTACTCCAACACTTACTCCAGTGAGCAGGATATTCACTTGAGAAGTAAGTTAAAATTACAAGTTGCGGGGGATTCTAGTTTATGTTTCCCGTGAACACTTGTGCTACAAAACAAACCGGTGTCAGCTGGAGAAATTTATGTTGGCTGGAAGAGAGTAGCTGGGATATCAGTGGCTAAGGGAGCAGACTCAGGCAGGGGTGGGAGAAGAGGCCTGTTTAAAACCCCTCAGGCAGAAGATGGAAGCTACTCTCACTTCCAAGGCTGATGTGGGGAGGCCATAGTCCTTTTTGTCTCTCATGAGCTTTAGTTTTCAGAGAGAGGGAAGAAAAAGAAAGATATTAGGAATTTCCCTCCTCAGAAAAGGTCTAACATTAGTCTTTTCTATGTAGGAAAACAAAACAAAACAAAACACAACACTTTGGGTTTTTGTTTAGGGGGAGAAGGAGAAGAGGTAAAATCTAGGAGTATTAAACCATACTGGAATGTTTTTCCAGTGTCTGAGTTCAGCTTCCACCCAATTAGACTTAGGACTAAAGAAACTGCGTGCAAACAGGACATGAAATCTAGCTCATTCTATTAGCAGCATGGACTATTGCGGTTCTGACTTCTTTTATGGTGCAGCCACAAATGTTTCAAAACAGCTACTGATACTTGAAGAGAATAGAACATACACCTGACTAAATAATTGAAAAAGGGTGTAAATCTGACAAACTGTAAGCTGTAGCTATTAACATGATGAACAGAACTATAAAGTAGTGGGAGATCAAATCCAATAAACTGAAAACCCCTGTTTTTACTGGTGCTAAATGTGACTTGCATAAGGTCCCTGAGGAAGCTATGCATGGTTTCAAAAATTTTACACTAGGGACTTTAAGTACTGGAAATCACCTTCTATGGACTTAGCTTGTCTGGCTGCAAGAAAAGGGGTTTAAAATGCCTTCTATCAATCATGGAAGGGCCAGCATAGCTGGTAAAGTGAAGGCAGACCCCTGGTAACTCAACCCAGTCCCACTGCCTCAAACCAGGATTCTCAGCTTTGCTTATGGCAGCTTAAACTTGCAGGAGTAATTTTACACTCAGTTTATATCAGCGTCAACAGCTACACAAACTTTCCCCATGGCGTATCCCAGATGCATCAGCTCACTGCGTGATGTATATAAAAAAAAAAAAATATCAAAAAAAAAATCCAAACCCAAAACCCAATCAAATAAGTGAAATATGTTTACATGGTGGTCAGAAGGAGTCCATTTCTGAGCTGAATTTCATGCCACTTCAGGCAAGGGAAAACAAATTGGGAAGCCACTTGCTGGCCAGGCCAAGCCTCTTCTGAGGCTTGACTATCTGCAGCAAGAGTAGAGATCTGGAACAAACTAGATTTTAGAATGTGAAAAAACACCAGTAGAGAATCAATTAGACAGTCTTGCCTCTAAAATATGTACTTAAAATTAATTTTAAGAAAGCAGCATGTTTGTTTTTGACAGTGGCAATTTGCCCAGATGTGTTAACATTTGGGCGCCACCGAAGCAACTTGAAAAGTGTGGACTACTTGCTAATACTTCAGCAAATTTCTCTCCCTCTCACTGGACCTTCATTTTTGAAAGATACAATTTAAATTGTTCTCCTTTTCTTCACTTTGAGAAGATGCATGACACTTGGTTTCAAGATATGGAAACATTATTGGAAAAAATATGGCTGATGTAATTTAAGTCATTTCAATTATTGCTGAACAAAGAAAATACTTTTTTTTGGTGGGAGCTGAAAAGGTGTCTAAAAAAGGAACACATCCTTCTTACCTTAGTGTTGAGGATTTTTGCCCTTTTCAATTTTTGGGTGGTTCAGAGGAGTAATATGCCCAACTAGACCTGCCACAGTAAATTTTCTAAAACTGTTAAGTTAAAACCAGGCCTGCTACACTCATATGTATTCTGTAACATTGTGCCTATAGGGACAGTGACATAGAGTTTTATCTGCAATATTATTCTTCTGGCACTTGTGACAAACTATAAACTACAGGACTGAATTTTTAAATGGAGATATTTCCTGCTATTAATCTAGTGAAAGAAGGATTCTGATTGTAAACTAGCAGCAAACTTGCCCTCAAACCATATTTCCAGTAGCTCTCATTTTGCTACAGAGGTAAATTCAGAGAGATATATGTTTCTCTCAACACAGTGCTACTGCTGAATTAAAATATCAGCCATATCTATGAATTAAATGGGCCTCATCAACAATTTTACAGCAGTTGAGATAGCATTTTATATTTTTTGTTTACAAACAGCAATAAATATGGTCATGTCTATTGATCTTTATTATCATTAAGATTTATCATGCAGCACTTACGCTCCTGGCCTTGCACAAAAGGAAGAACAAGAAAAAAACCCTATGAATCCCTACATGCAGTTTCTACAATACCACCAACATATTTAAGATGTTGGAGTCCTGCTTTTGAGCAAGGTATACATATCCATATATGCTTCCGTTCATTGGCAAGAGTGTGTCTGAGGACAAATTCAGCAGTGAGTACCACATTACACATTTTCCTAGTGCCAGAAATCCCAAAGGATACTTTTTTTCTCACTGCCTGGAAGCTGCCTTCATCCATCACACATACGTGTGGCCTTCCAGTACCTGAAGGGAGCCTACAAGAAAGATGAGAGAGACTCTTTACAAAGGCCTGGAGTGACAGGACAGGGGACAATGAATTCAAACTGACAGGCAGCAAATTTAGATTAGATATTAAGAAAAAAAATTATTACCATGAGGGTGGTGAGGCACTGGAACAGGGGAGAAGCTGTGGCTGCCCCAACCCTGGAAGTGTTCAAGGACAGGTTGGGCAACCTGGTTCCAGGGGAAGGTGTCCGTTCCCATAGCCGGGATGTTGGGGCTAGATGACCTTTAATGTCCTTTCTAACCCAAACTATTCTATGATTGTAGGACCCTACGCATGCATCTTTTCAGATTAGACTCCAGGTTACTGTGAAGTGGCCTACCCTTAGGCAGGAGCAGGCAAGTAAGCCTCCCCCTCTACTCTTTTGTGGCTAGAAGGAAATAACAGAATTTGAAGGGCTCAGCTCTAAGCTAGGGTGTGGTTAGACCTCAGGTCTCTTCTAAAGAAGATGAGAAGAATCTTCAGTGAATTAATCCCAAGGGGAGGGTGCTCACTGAATGGCACAGCACAGTGCTGAGTTGTTACCTCAGAGCTGCGTCCAGCTGAGGAGACAGCACTTGAGCTGCACTGAAACAGAGGCTGTATAACTGTCTGTGCATGGATGCATTCTTCAGGATGGATCATAGAAAGAAAAGGAGATTCAGGATCACTGTAGTACTTTTGAGAAACCGAACAGATTATCTAAGAAGTTATTAAAGGAAGAGTCAATAAATCAGCCCAAATCAGGATTTAAACACATAGCCCATCATTATATTTTATTTCACTCTTTCCCTCTTTCCCCCCTTCCCCACCATCATGTGGAATTCACTTTCATCCACCTAGAAGTCTGGGGAGCATTAAACTGAAGATCTATCTCCATGAAAAAAAAAAAAAAAAAAAAAATTGAATCCTTGACCCATCACCTGTTGTCTGGATGAAGTAACACCCCAAAAAGAGCAGTGCTTTTCAAAAAGGCAAAACTTTGGCAGAAGGTTGTTTTCCCAGACGTTGCACAATCCTACTAACTTTAATGGAGCATGACAACTAACTGAAGTCAGAGTCTGATCATTAATTTGGGATTAGAACCACTTTATTCTTACATTTAAGCATTTTATTCAGTGTTTCCTATCCAAAACATTATACCAAGCCAAATTAAATTGGTTCAAGATGGATTTAGTTAAAGTGGTGTGAAACTCCTGTGTAGACACTCTTAAATTGTTTTAAACCTGAAGCATGAGCCTAGGTTAAATTGATTCCTCACAAGATTAAGCAAAATCAATATATCACCCATTTTTAATCTGTTTAGGGGTATCCACTAAGTAAATTAGTTTAAGAACCTAATAATTTAACAACACATGCTGAGACTAGTGTTTATCATGATGATCACTAGTGTTTTCTTGTTTCCTTTGAAGCAGGTAACTCAGGTCTTGTACCCGAACTGGCATAGTGGGTGTGCTGGCATTGAGGCACTCCTGGGTACAATCACAGGGATTTTAACACTAGAGCAGTACAAGTCTGCATGAAAGTTTGGCCTTACTTTGAATTAACCGTCCTGAATAGTGGATTGTCAGCATTTGAGATTTTCTCTGTGTAAATGCTAAACTTCAGTTTTTCATTAAAAAAAGCCCATTTAGACCAAACACTGTTTTCAAATGGGAACAGTAAAAGCATTGCCTGGGGAAAAGGAGATTCAGGGGAGACCTTGTCGATCTCTACAACTACCTGAAAGGAGATTGTAGCCAAGTAGAATTGGTCTCTTCTCCCAGGTAATCAGCAATAGGATGAGAGGAAATGGCCTCAAGCTACGCCAGGGGCGAGGTTTAGGTTGGATAAATTCTTGTCAAAATTCTTTTTAAGTTGTTGTCCCTAAGGTTCTAATCCATATATGGTGAAATGACAAAGGGAAAAAAAAAAAAAAAGCGACACAAGAATGAAGATGAAGTGCACAGCTTTTAATGGATTAAAACAAGCTACAAAATTAGGAAAAGTAAAAATATCAGCAATAAAGTGCCTCCTATGCAGAGATAATGAAATTTCAACTAAGTAGCTTTTACATAGCTTCAAACAGAGTAGCATCTTCCCAGTGCAGGAAAACACGATGATTCTTTTAGTTGATTCTCAAGGTCTCATTCCTTGACAAGTGCAAAGCCACACCACACCAGACAGCTCCTGCGGAAAGGGACCATGTGAGTTTGACAGCTCCACTAAATAAAGAGAAAATATCTTTCTGGGTACCATGTTATAGCCAATATATGGCACAAGCTTGAGAAGGGGAAAAGTAATAAAATTCTCATGATAAAATCTAAATTTGATTTTACTATGTGATTTAATTGATCTAATCTTTAAAATACCATTGTAAGCAATGAGTTATGTCTTATTTATTTCATATTTTTGCAATCAAGAAGCCTTTTTAAGATATGCACCTGTAATTTTCAACATTGAATGAAGATCTTGCCTTTGACAGCCACATAATACATGAAGGATAGTGAATCCTTTTCCAAGTTTTATTCCAGTAAAACCTACCAGTCACCAAGGAATTCATAACATCAGAGGTTTTTATTCGTGTTAAGATTTAAAAATTACAAGAAACTTTAAGGAAAATGGCAGGATATTAAAATAGGAGGAGAAAACCAGGATTTCCCAGTTAAGTCAATCTGTACTTTTGTAAACATTATGCAGACTTTCCATTAAGATATCTCCTGTCCTAGCACAGTATGATTGATAAAAATGATCAAGCGTGCAGACAGAAGAGCACAGAGTGAAAAAACATTGGGGCGGGGGACAGGCAGAGGGCAGGAATCCTTTTAGATTGACCTTTAGCTGATCAATTGGTGATGTCCTCATTAGCAGCAACCCTGCTGCTTGCCCTCAATAAAAGATAATGTCCTGTTGTTAACACTATTCCCGTTTGTGTGATTTAATGCTACTATTACAGCGCAGATTCCATTTAAATGGATTAAGGTTTAAATGAAGACAAAATATTTTTGGGTCTGCACTGTTTGTCTCTGAACCAAGCTGTTCACTTTCATTGCCTGTGACGGGAAACTGGCAGGCGATAAGGGGAATTGACCAGATCACATTGGAGCCAAGGTTTTCACAAGGTATTACCTATACAAACCCCAAGTTGGCTAGTATGCTCTCAGTAATATTTCACAGGCAGTTAGTCTGCTTATAATAAACTTTTTAGTGCGCAGTTACCCGCATCATCATCCTCCCTCGGGAAAAAAAGAAAAAAAAGCAAACCAGCAAAACAATAAACCTTTACTAGAATTCCAATACTATCTTAGTATGCAAAATTTGTGAGGTTTAGAATGTAGCAAGATAATGAATCAGATTAACTAATATAGGTAACAGATACATGATGCTAAAAATACAGAAAGAGATGGCATTACTGATCTATGACTTGACTGGGCAAGTCTTTTGTTGCTTTCTGAAGAATTATTTTAAACAAAGAAGCTTAAGCCTTTCAGTTCGCTCCCCAGTTGTGCTTACGTTTCAATACTGTACCCTGAGAGTCAGTTTGTATTTTCAAGACAAATGACTGAAGTTCTACAGAACAAAGATGGTTAGCAATCTCTCTCATCGACTGTAATTATGGCTATTTAAAATATACACTGAGATAGATTATAGAATCCTTTATTAACAATAGCCCTTAGCATAAAAGAATCCTTCATGTTGGTTGAAATCTCCTAATAAATAATGTAGGAAGTATCATGACACAATAGAAAACAATATTGTCACAGGAAAGAGTAGATGATTTTAAAAATCTGATCTATTATTTCTGTGTTCTGTTCCCTTTTCACTTGTATTTATGGTTCACCACACAATCCTCCACTCAGCTTTGACCAAATGCACACCAGCTGAAACCATCCCAAAAGCAGCCGTCCACTGCAGGAGTGTTCCTACACATAAAAATGTATTTCCAATTCAAGGAAATATGAAAATATTTTTGCTTCCAGATACGTGAGAGCAAATGGATATTGTCCTGATCTGGTGAGGCCTAGTAGCATGGTCTGTGAGGACACCAATTATCAGTGTGATCCTCTGGAACTGCTGGGACCTGGGATCACCTGTGGGAATTGCACTGGGAGCAGGCAGGAGGCAGAGTTCCCCTTTTCACTGCCTGGAGGTGGGAGAAGGGCTTGAAGCAGCACAACTCCAGCATCTCCCCTCCCTCTCTTGCATGCGGGCAGCAGCACCAGCCACCCAGAATGTCCGGTGCTGAGAGAGACCAGATCAACCACCTCCAGAATTTGGTTGTGCACGGGTTCTTCAGATCACAAATCTCTCATATGGGGGACTCCCATTCCTCTCAGCTTTCTGCATCTTCCAGAGCAAAGTGCAAGTGATCTCCACTCTCTCTTCAGGCATGTTTTCTGCAGCTTTTTGAGCTCTCAGTCCTCCAGGTAATCAGCTCTCACATGTGCCATTTCTTTTTCACTATGCTAAACGGGGCTTTAATTACAAGCTTTGCTGTTTCATCCTGGATTATTTTCAAGAAAAAAATAATCACACAATTGCAAGAAGCAGCTGTCACTCTACAGAAAGATATGCAAGCAAATAGAAGGGCTGACTTGAATAATAATATCCAAAAGACTTGAATAATGTGAAATTATTCAAAGCAACTTGAGAAATTTGGTTGGAGGGGCAGGGATGAGGGAGGGTCCCCCTTGACATAAATTAGTGTAAATTATACCTGTGCTTTCTTCTCTTGGTTTGTATCTGTCAGTAGAAAAAAAAATCCATCTCTGTTATCTTGGCAAAACACGACCTGGGTTTGTTGTCCCAAGCATGGGCTGTTTTGCCTGGTATGCAAGAAGCCAATCCACACACAGAGTTGAGACATTTACTTCAAATCTGTATTGAGCTGGCTACTAGGTGGAAAATCCACACATGTAGCACAGCCTCAGTGTGCCAGCTACTTGATTTTGTACACTTCCAGCAGGGAAGGATCAACATTTCCAACAAATGCAACAAGCTAAAGCTCTAAGCGATGGCTGCAGCTTCCTTTGTTTCCATTTCATTATACTGATTATGAAAGTCCTCAAGTATTTTGCTGGGCATCCTCTATGGGGAAGGAGTTTATGTGAGATGGGGGATTCTACAGGTGGGGATTTCACTTTGTTAATGACTAAATGTTAGAACAAAATTCAAGTAAAACTCTTCTTTGGCTCACTCATTAGCGTCTTATGGCATTATCTCCTTTCTTGATTGGATTTATGATGCTTCCTATTATTGCTTTTCAAGTCTTGGCTCCTAGTTCCTACTTGCAGAGATAAAATGCATTATGTATTGCAACAGATTTGCCAGAAGCTTTTCACAAGATTTTACAGGATTCCTACTTTCATATCCAGAGATTCCGGAGCTTTGCTAAATTCCATTTTGCGACTTTCTTGGGAGTATCATATCCACATTAAATCATCCAGCACTGCCACCAGATGTAGGATAAATTTTTCAGAAGAAATGGTTGTCTGTCCCTTGGTGCTGAAATCTAAAACTCAGAATCTGCACGATTTTAATTATGCAAAGTCATCATTGAATAGCCCTGGCTTAGTTTTGCAACTGTTTTATGAACTTTCAGCATACTTGGATAGGGAAAAAATTTTATCTCTATGTAATTTTGTAGAAATTAGATTTTTAAAATATTTTTTCATGATGATCACAGCTCTTACAATGATGAGCTGTATTTTTGTCATTAAAGACAAAAATATTTCTACTTGTGACATCCCCCCCCTAGGGGGAAGGGAGCACCGAAGAGTCATAAATGCTCATGGTCGAAAGGAATGGCAAAAATAGGAGGGTCCACAAAAAAAAAATCACAAAGTTTTATTAGTAAATTGCATATTGGGCATGAAAATTTATATGCTAGTCCCTGACCTAGTTTATAAGCACATGGCAGTGGATTTGGGATAAAAGGGAGGAGAGAAAGGAAGAAATAATTGAGAGAGAAAGAGAGAGAAATATTTGTTTTAATTTCCCCTCCAGAAATTAAAGATTACTGTTTGATAAGCTGCCCTTTGAAGACATAATTCAGTAGATTAAAGATGCATTTACAATTATTCATTTATATACACATAATTTCTTTCTCACTTTATTTAACAGTAGGAGGTTTCTTTATAATTTTATGAACTTAGCAGGAGTGAGAAAAAATCTCTTCAAATTAATAATGTAATTACTTCTACTGTCCTGTTCCTGTAGTTACAGTTGTTATTTTTGATAACAAAAAAATATCTTTAAAAATGCAAATGTTTTGAAGTTACATCTTCATAGAAGCAACACAACTGTATGGACAGAAGAATTAAAATTCCATATAAATGTCCAATGCTATCAAAAGTTAGAAGTTTTAAAAGGCTCTGTAAAACAAGTTTTCAGTGTTAACCTAAACCTCAAGGGAATATTTTAGAAGTGTTTTTTTTTTTTTCTTTTTAAGTTGATGACTATTGCCATTAGTGATCATTTTAGAATATTGCATTAAAAATCAACTCATGTCAGTTAAATCAATAATGATTTCTATCCCTAACCTTTTCAGGAAGTGTTGCTGTCTTCAGCATATTCAGGAGTTAAAGAATACATAAACGTTTAATGATGATCAGAGGTATTGGCTCCACAGAAACCCCTGGCTATTCTCCCACTCCCTCTAAGTGTGTTTTGCTTTATTTCCCCAACTGTCCTGGTGTTTTCAGTTTCTCACTGGAAGTGCTACTCTTGTTCTTTCAAGAAGAGCTGGATGTATTCTAGACTTTTCTTAATATTTGGTTAACAGTGTTATCTACACACACTGAAAATCTAGAAGGTGTTAATAGGACTAGAGCACAATGCAGAATTATGAGTTGGGTACAGCGTCAGGGCTGCTGAATTCAAATACTGTGATGTACTTTTTGTCAATCTGTTTCTAGAAAATAATGTCAGATAATTTGGAGACTGAGAGCAGAGTGGCCGTTTTTACTGCTGAGTGACACAGAAAAGTAGCAAGGGAAGACAAAATCATTCCTGCTAACATCAGACACCCTGCCCCTAGATGATTATGGCATGTCCTTGGCACTGCCTGCACGCAGAACAAGACAGAACAACACTGCAAAACCATCTCAACAGAGCAAAATACTAACAAAAAGCCAAACCAAACCAAACCAACAAAACCCCAGACCAAACTAACAACGAACCTCATATTAAAAAGCAACCCCCATCCAAAAAAGTAAGTAGTTCTTTTCAGATCTCTTTTATGTCCCTCAGCCACTTTTCCAACAAATGGCTGTACAATCACCAGCTTACCTTCGACAAACCAGATTGTTTACAATGTGTAAAGAGTAAATCGTACATTTTTTCAGGCAATTAGTCTTATTTTAGACCATAGGCACAATTTCTCTTTCTTCTTCTTCTCCAACTATTTGCTGCTGACATGCAAGCTGAAATACGCAACTTAGGGTTTTCTCTTTTTTTGTTCTTTTTTTTTCTTTTAAAGAAATTTGGGGTATGGCAGTTAGTGTTGGAGTCTTTTGACCTTCCTCTGCAAAAAATTATCTTGAATCCTTTCTGCATTTCTCCAGTGGCAGTAGTCTACTAATTGCAGCGCTTGAGTTTTTATTGTGATTAATATGTAAAAAAATCAGTTTTACATCTATGAATGTATTTCATAGACAATATGTGGAAAAGCAACAGTATAATAAAGCTGAAATTCAGAAGCTTAGTCTTTGGGATAAGAAAATAAATAAAGTGGAAAAGTGGAAAGGGTCTTCTAAGAGGTAGAGAAGTTCAAGTAAGTAAGAGCAAGAAAGAGCAAGCAGTTTTGGAGATGTAAAGGTGCTTGATTCTTTCTTTCAAGTTAGTCTTGAAGGTTTAATTCTGAAGTGTTTTAAAGGTCACAACATTGAAAGCGAGGCAGCAATCCACACGCAGCTTTTTCCTAGCACTTGCAGTGAAAGCCTAACCTATGATTCACGCAGGCTTGTGAACACTTATGGAAAACCCCTCACCTCGTATGTGGGCAGCTCCTGAGGGAGAATTAGTCATTTCACACAACACTAATGATAGCTTGCCAGTGTTAAATTAATGGCATCCTCGGGGAAAAAGGTAATAACATTTTTTCTTATTAACCTAACTGGCTGCAGGACTCTGCTCTAGTTCTGTTTAAATTCATCAGCAAAACCATTTTTTGTACATTGCCTTGAGTTGGAAATTTTGATTCTCAGGGCTGAGAGGGCAAAAGGCAGTTTCTGGTGTTCTGCTGGTTTCTGTAATTACCTGTGATCACAAACTCCATTTATTCTCCTAAGATGGAGCTTAAATATAAAATCCAATGATATTCCATAAATCTTCAAAATAAATTTTTCCACCAACAAATCATTCATTTGGCCTTTTTAAGCCAATCATTCATCTCCATTATGAAAGACACTGTAGAAACCAAAGCCGAGTTAGGAAACAGAAACATAAAGGAGAATCTACAGGTTAGAACAACACAGTTCTCCAGATAAAGACTTTATAGGTTTATTCATTTAATATGCACTGCTTTATCAGCCATGGAGAGCAATACCTTTCCTCAAAAGATTGAGTCCTGTGAGAAGAAATTGAACTGAACAGAAAAGAAAATCAAAGCGTGGACGTTTTCTTTCAGAAAACTTTGTTCATTATGCAGTACTATGCTACATGCACACTCTTAGAAAGGAGTAGGAAAAATGTTCCTGGGAAATTCTGTGCAATACGATGTCAAATTTCTGGAATTGAAAGAAGTTTATGCTACCAAAAAACACCTAGATAGAGAAAAGACACATTTAGTCTTGCTTCCTCTAAAGCATCTCTGTACTACAGTTCTTTAACACTATCAACTAAAATTTGACTTATTACTAATAAACTTGCCTCAGGTGTTGAAGTTTATTATCTGTAGCATTCTGAAATTGTTGCATTGCATGAAACATGATTTTCACCAACAAACAGCAATGCTACCTGCCAGACAAGGGAAGTGAAGGTGAATTTTATGCAAGAATTAAATCCCGCTTATTTTTCTCCTGAGGATGGATCCTCTGGGCCAGATCCTGACTCTTTTTATTTGTACTGGAGAATGTAAGACTTTGCCTATGTGAAGGTGAAATCAGAAGCCTCAGCAGTCAGCCCACTTGTTTCAGTAATTGCTGTAATTGAACTAAGATGAGCAAGGCTTGGTCCCCACTTAAAAGCTGAGGGAAAATTTACTTTGATGAATTGCAGCACCACTATTCAGGCTGCAATTTGATGATAAGAGTGTTGTGAGGGTAGGAGTGTCAGCTCTGTAGAGCAATATCAACTGTGAGAACAGAAATTAGACTAGAATTGTATTGCAAACTAACTCTGGAGAGGTGTATTTAGAAAATTAATTCTCTTATTAAGCTAATTCTCCGCTAAAGCACCTTGCATTTTTCTTTATAAGTCAATACAAGTCACTTCACATACTATTACCCATGAGAACTTTAGAAAACTCCATTTAAAATTCATGGGAGACTATTATCTAATGATTCATTTCATTAATAAGTCATGTCCCTGGTTTCTAGGCCACAAACGCTCCAGACTCTGCAAGCTTATGACAGTTGTTCATAAGAACGTTTTAATTGCCTCGTTTTTTGGCAAATGTGGAAGGCTGGATCAGTCTACGAAATGCATGACAGTAGTGCCAGAGAATGCTTTAAGCACATAAAAAGGGAATCTGCGTGTAATGATGATGTAGGATTGCTCCTGCTGCTATCCACAGGAAAGGAACCTCTGTTTTAATCACCTCACTGTGTAAGTATACAGTAAAAAAGCTAGCAATAAAAAAATTTATAGCTACTACTGTGAGAAAATAAAAGCTCATAACTACTTTAGGGCTGATAAAAAAAAGGAAGCTAAAGAAAAACTGAAGAAAACCTTAACCACGAATTCTCAAATTTTTCTTAGGTAGGTATTTCTAAAAGCAGATCTCTTAAACGTGTCAGGAACTGGGTTTTAATTACAACTGCTCTGACTAAAATCTCATGTAAGGAGTTGATACATCATGATCACGGCACGCACTTAGTGCAGCCAGAAAGTTCCAAGTGGTTAAGGATACCTTCTCCTGCAGATAGATAATCCCATAAAACACACTGTGCTCTTCAGACCCCCTCCTCAGGGAGTTCTGCACATAGCAGGAGTGGTTCCCAACTGCAGAAATGGTCGGGGTCTGCAAATACTTCCTACCTGGTTGAGGTTGAAGTAAGGATGTTACTTTATTAGTGGATGCTTAAATAATCAAGTCAGACTTATCTGCATGTCTCACATCTGTATTAACACTAAAACTGGGCTTAATGGAACAATTTATACTGTCTTTTCTATACTACCAAAGGTAGTTCTCCTTTCTCTGCCAGGAAACACAACATTCAAAGTTTTTTTAAAAGATAAAGGTACAGAAAGCAAAGTTCAGTCATACTGAGACAGTTATATTAGAACTCCCAGTGATAGCTGGATGTAGAATTGCTTTTCCCCTGAAAACACACTCTTAAAGGAACCCTAATCTCCTTTGAGCTCATCCAGGGAGTGCTGCAGCACATTTAACTTCTCATAACCCCCAGTTTGCCAAGCTGCCAGAACAGGCAGATCTCCTGGTGGCGCCCAGTGGGTGCGAAAATACAGATGAGGAACACAGAGCAGGTACACAAACCCTCCTTTCCATCCCTGCGCTCATTTTGAAGAGGTGACAAAATCCATTTTACGTTTCATCCATTGTAGATTTTTGTCTTAGAAACTGATTGGATTAGGAGTGCTGTAAGTTTGTTTTTTTTTTTTTTTTTCAAAGTGGTTGCCACTCAGATTTTCATTGGCATTGAATTGAGCCTCCAGCACTCTGTGTTTGGTCAGGGGTTAGAGGTGCTCTTCCTACTCCTCCTGTCTCCTTCCACATGAGTTTCTGCAGAAGATTATCCAACTCAATATGAAAGTTGTTGTTCAAGAAAAAGCAGTTGTTACCTTTCTCTTCTGAAAACATCCTGAATAAAAGGACTTAGATGGTAAATGCCTCTGCATAACCTGAAAACAGCATGAGGAGCATTCAGTCTCATCTTACATATTTAATTGAAGCATCTCCTAGTGCTTTGGACCCCTACAGTAATTCAAAAATGAACTAAACCCAAGGAATTACTGTATTTCTAAACAAATCATTTTGAAGTAGACAGTCTCATAACCAGAGGAAAGTCATTAAGTTGAAAATCCATGCTGAGCTGTAAAGTGCATTATATATTCCTTGATGTATTACCAGAAAAATACTTATTAAAGCAAAGTATGGTAGAATATTCAATTAACTCTGCATCCATACAAATTAATTTTCTACTGATACTGAATGTTTAGAGACTTTTTCAATTATATTTCTTTAAAGAGTTTAATATTAAAAAATAAAACTACCACCAACCTTGCCCACCACCATCCCCCCCCAAAAAAAAAGCAACAGACCAAACCCCACAAAAACTAAAACAAAGCACAAAAGGTAATTGTATATTTTGAAAAGCAATACAGTCTTTGTTAGATTCCCCCAAATCTCATGAAGAAAATAGAAATAATCAGTTTGTAGTAGTACTTCACAGAAACTTGTAGACCATTTAACTGTAGGATTTTTATTATTTATCGGTTTATCATTTAATTGATGATTTTAGTTAAAAACAAGTGATTTAGGTAAAATAAAGTAAAAAAAAAAAGAAAAAAAAATTTAATCTGGCTTCCATAGTTCTCATCACAAATATATTCTTCTATGAAATTAATCATGAGTTCCAATGCAATGTTACCTCACCTGGAACTGTTGAAATATGGATGAAAAGCTTTCCATTGTCATCTGTTGGAAAGAAGAAAATTTCTTTAATTTTTCACCCCATTATTGAGATGTCTGCACCTGCTAATTGAAAGGAACATTCAAAGTTCCAAGTATCAGGTGTGTATTTCTTGTAAATTTAATAGCAATAAGAAAATTACACATAAGTTTAATACTTTCCCTAAACCAATGATATTTCATGTAGGAAGTCATCAGTGACCTTTGCAGTCTCCTTCAAGTCCCAATGACCATTTGAGACTTCTAAATAGTTTTAAATGATACCTTAGAAACTATGTGCATAATTTGGTTCAGGTTTTTGTACAATTTTTGAAAACTTGCTTCCAAGCCTTAATCAAAGATCTAAGGTGCTATTTCATTAGAATTGATTTTTTTTTTGGTAGGTCGTTTTTTTTTTTTATGCTGTTGAAGAGTTTATCAGATCTGGCTACTGAATCCAAATCTCAGTTATGTGGGGTTTACAAAGTCAGTTGCAGCACTGGACGATGTAACCTTCCTTCAGACTAAAGCATCTGTATAAGCTTCAAGGTAAATATATATATTTTCAGATATATATTTTGAAATAAAATGAATTAAGGAACTGAGGCATCAGAAACTCAAACCAAAGCATTTAAACTTCATTTAAAGATATTACATTTGAGTTATTTTTCATTCCTGTTTAAAAAACCTGCCAAAATTTTTCATCAGAGCTGGTGAGATAACTACATAAATGAATCCAAATGGTAATTTAGAAACTCAGCATTTCACAGATTAGTTTTGATATAGAATATGAAGAAAAAAATGAATAAATATGTTCCTTTGTTTTGGAAAGTTGACAAGGACTTGTAGAGGTGAATTTTCGACAAGTAGTCCCTGGATCAATCCTCAGTCACCTGGATAGGTATTGTTATTCAAAATCACAAATAATAATCATAAACATAAATTTTCTGAAGCTCAAACAACAGGACCTGGCGAAAATATTTATAAAAAATGCTACATTTTTATTTTCATGGGGCAGAAGGTAAAGTCTGACGTTATTTTTGAGTATGAGATTATTAATGAGTGACAAATAGACGTGCAAATTGTAACACGATGCACTAAACAAGCATCAAAAGCATCTAAACTCTTCAGAATAAGTTTTACTTGATGAGATTGTTCCCTGTTAAACAATGTAAAATTTCCCCATCAGTTTCAGCATTACCTAGTCTTGTGCTATGGTAGAATGTGTGCTGAGATGCTTCCTGGATATTATCTGAGGGAGGAAAAGTCAGGGTCCACCTTCCAAGTTTTAGCAGCCAACAGAATTATAAAATTGCAAGTTTGCTTGTATCTCACCTACTCTGGTTTGTTTGCTGTATTTCATTTCTTCAGTGCTCACCTCTGGAGCTGATAAGGATTAAGCAATAAAGGTGAAAAATCCTTGGGCTCAGATAAAAAAAGCATTTAGTGATACACTGAGCACACCTCATCTATTAAGTCTGTATTAATCAAACAATATTTTTCCATCCATGCTCACTTCTGTCTAATTAAAGAAAATCTCACCTTGTTCAAGTGCAGTGAATAAGAACTTAGAATTGTTTGCTTCTTTGAAGTCCCAAGCTACCACAGGTATGAAACAAATTCCATGATTGAATTGTGTTGGATTGCAAAATCTAATCACAAGATTCTGCCTCCTTTTATTGTCAGTGTTAATAAAGGGCACAGGGAAAAGCAAACTAAAGGAAGATAATAATAATAATAGTAAAAAAAAGAGAAAACATAAAGGGCTTGTGTACAGCTCTTCTTTACCATTTGAAATGAACCTGCAAATATTGGTGTTACCCAGGACTTTAATGCTAAGGGTGAGACAGATAAGAAAGCACGGTAGAATAATATTGTAATTTTGTGTGTGTGTGTTTATATGTTGTAAAGAGCTTGAAGAAAATCTAACAGAGGCTACAAAATGGCTGATTTCTACTGAGAAATAAGTACTCCTGTTCCCCATCAGATGTGATGAAGGATATCCATTTGTACAATATGTAGAGAGAAGCTTTGTGGGGGTAAGGGAGACAGAGCTATTGAAAGCAACTTAGATAATTAGATTTCACCTCTCTTCAGAGGTTGTAGAGAAAGCAAGCATTAATTCCCTACAAATAGGCAGTACAACCATGTCCTACAGTTGCAAAATCCACACCTATAGTTCATTTGGACTGAAGAGTCTTCAAATCGCCAGGTGGCTTAAAAGATGCTGCAAAAGCTGCCTATGATAAAGCATTTTTCTTCAGTTTCCCAAGCTGCAGAATAAGTAACCAGTAGAAGTTTTGACAACAGAACAAATAAATATTTCAAATAAACATTCTTCTCTCCTCTTCTCTTCTCTTCTCTCCTCTTCTCTTCTCTTCTCTCCTCTTCTCTTCTCTTCTCTCCTCTTCTCTTCTCTTCTCTTCTCTTCTCTTCTCTTCTCTTCTCTTCTCTTCTCTTCTCTTCTCTTCTCTTCTCTTCTCTTCTCTTCTCTTCTCT